>CAJNIZ010001570.1:115265-131404 GCA_905231905.1 Symbiodinium pilosum
GGTAGACGGTTTAGCCTTCAGGTTTTTTTCCAGTCTTGTGGTTGCGATGTAGGGTTGGGGGTGTAGATCGGCATGTAGCAGACAAGTTGGACTTGCCCGACAAGAGTCTTTTCAAGATCACGACACGAGCCCCTGCTAGAAGCACGGGTGCACCGTCTCACTTCCACATCCTTCAAACTTGCACGATAACTTTTGAATGTCCATATTCCAAACCGACGCACCTCCGGTCTGAAACGGCACAAGTCTCTTTTCCAACTGTTTGTAAATCTGTCCGGACCCCCAACAACAGATGCATCCCCACAGCTTCCACACCTTCTCTCACCCTTATTCCACGCAATTAAGAGGAGTCACCACATCCTCGGAAAAAAGACAAAGACGAAACCAAATAGATAAGATGTTGAGCCTGGTGGGGAGTACAGCGGAAGCCTGGGTCTATTTGTTCCCAAGCTCAACGCCTCTTTCAAACTTGTAAGGGTTCAGGTCTAGGGCTTCAACCCAAAAACCCTAAGCATTCAGCCTTTAAACCTCTCATGCAAGTTTAGAAGGATGGCACCAAGCCTCTGCGGGTTGTGTGGCTGACCCCAGAGAGGCGCCGGCTGCATTGGCTTTGTGCAAGGCATTACAATTTTGGGATTTCGGATTCAACATTACCCCTAGTTCAGGGTTTGGTTTTTCGTGACGCTTTGGCACCTCTCTGACTTATTTCGCAAAATATCGCTGTTTTGCAGAAGGCCGCACCTATGACTTGAAGGTTCATGCGCAACGGCGGTTATGGGTTCCTGATTCTGCGGTTTCGGGTTTTTTGGTGGTGGCGTACCCGTGAGTGTTTTTGACATGTATTTTCAATGGTCTGACCCCGAAGCTCTCAGACCAATAACCCTCATTTTCCTTTCCAAAACTCTTTTCCATAAATGTTTGCACCTGAACATTGAACCTGTAAGCCCAAAAGTGGACGTTTGAGCAAGACCTCTCACCTTATAAAGCCAAATTCTTTGTTCTTAGGTGGACCCTCCACCCTGTAACATTGTATTAGGGTGCTCCTGTATTCCGATTATACCAGTATTGCAGGGGCGGTCCACCCAAGATATCTCTGAGAAGGTGCACTTCCGTGCAATTATTCTTGCCTTTAATTGAACATTTGCAGCTCTAGGTTTGGAGGGTCGGGTTATTGAGTGAGCGGGCGGGATCCTTTATAAGATTTGCCGGCGTTGCCCACTCTTTCCGCCGTAACGTTCATTATGCATGGGCACACTTTCGGAACTTCCCTCTCACCAGGTCACAGCAAAGCGTCTGGGCCCTGGCCCATAACAGAGTTTACTGTTAAGAATGGTGGGTAGCCCAGCAAGGGATTTTTTCCAGTGACCCTGAAACCGCTAAACCTCAAACCCCGTGAGGGGCAGTGCCACACGTGTCCGTTGGTCCTTGTGGGGCGAGACGGCAATGCGACTCGCGCTGTATTTGAACTCAGGGCTTACCCTAAATCCTAAACTCAGGGCTTACCATGTATTGCAAGTTGTAAACTTGGATTCTGAGCAGGAGCATTTTCAAATGGCATTTCGGGTTCCAGATAGGGGAAATGGGCCGAACATCATCCCTAGTATGTTGTTGTTGCTTGGTATTCCCGTTCGTGAACTCCCATTCATTCTTCCCTGGCGTTTTACTTTTGGGCTTGGATGCCATGATATTGTAAAGTCGAATCTTCGCCGACGGCTTCAGGAGGGCTTGTGCAACCTTAAGCTGCTCTTTGCTGTTCAGGGCTTGTGCAAACATCTTCTGCTGCTTGTTTAGAGCCCAATCATTTTCGTTTCCCTTCAACCTCCGCAGCAAAGCCAGAAGTTCCAAAGTCCAGACCCTGAACATGCTAAAGTCCTGGGAAGCTCAAAGCCGAAACCACACCCCAAGTACCGGAACGGCTGGAAAGCTCAAAGCCGAAACCCTTCATCTCATCGTACCATATCCTACCTCAGACAGCAATGGACTACGGCCAGGGTTCAGGGTTTAGGGTTTAATACCGGATTTAATGCATCCTCGGACAGCAAGGGAATACGGCTTCAAGCAGCTCGACGGCCAGCGTGTCTTGGCTTTGCTACTGCGAGTATGTGCCAGTCCTTGTCTGATTATAACGAACTTGACAAAAACCAAATAAACATAAGCCCGGCCCGATATAACCACTATAGACACAATCCCTCATTTCAGTTTTCAGAGGGCAGGGCTCCAGCAGCAGGTTCATTGCTTGAGTGCTAATGTATTGAGGATTCTCCTTCAAATGTCAAGATGGCTCCTGATGAATTCCTCTCTAGTAGAAGCAGCTGTCTGAATGGGGGTGGGGACAAGAACGGCAGTTCCTCTCTTCCCTGATGGTTGCCTGTTTTTTGCTTGATTAAGTGTGCCTGCAACTCTCAATAACCCCTGCGAGTTGTGAATCTTTGCTATATGGTTAGGGCCCAAAACCAAACCACATTATGGGGGGCCTGACAAGCATTACCCTTCATCCTGAATAAGCGGGCCCCAAAACACATCATAGCGGGCCTCTACACTAAAGCAGCTACAACATTAATGCCAAATGCTAAGTAGACTTACTCGGTCTATAAGCCCTGTACGCCACTATATAAGAACACCAGATTCCATATGATTTCCACATTCTTTTCCTTTTGATTCTCCATTCCTATGTATATGTGTGTATATACAAATATATGTATATATGTATGTATGTATGTATGTACGTATGTATGTATGTATGTATGTATGTATGTATGTATGTATGTGTATATATATATGTACACGTATGTGTATATATGTACGTATGTATACAACCCTAAACCCAAAGTCAGTACCCCTCCATACTTACTAAGACAAGAGATTCTGCAAGCTGATGTCCCAGACTACTGGACTCCTAGGGTTGAGGGTTGACAACCTAGGGTTTAAGTTTTAGGGTTTGGGGTTGAGGGACTCAAGTTTGAGGATTTAGGTTTTAGGGTTTAAGGGCTGGGGTTTGGGGCTTATTGTTGAGGATCTACAGTCAAAGATCGAACCCTGGCCCCTTTGTGTCCCAAGCAGAGGCTCCGTGACTGGGCTGATAGGGAAGAAGAAGGCCCCAGACCCCTGGGAGGATCTAAAAATTAGATCCCCTATATAAACCCATTATAACCCCTATATAATCCTCATATAATTTCCCATATGGTTCTAGGGGATCTAATACTTAGATCCCTTTGGGGGTCTGGGGCAGAACATGGGGCTCATAGCAGGGCCTCGTGGCCAAAGGTTATTCGGGCTAAGCTTTCCCTACCTCCTATACCTTCGAAGGGTTTTGCTCGGGAGCATTTGGGGATGTATATAGCGCGATGTAAGATAGGATTATATAGGCTGTGGGGATTTAGTGCACCAACGATGGAGAAGCAGGTGCAACAGGACATGGAACATAGTTTGGAAAGTGGCCTAACTTCTGAATGCATACTAATGGGGGAGGCCTTTCCATCCGCGGCGCACAGACCAAGCGTTTCGGAGGGCAGAGAGAACTCGTCGGCTGCTTCCGCGAGGTGCCGGGGGATTGAAATATGCTGCAGGGATTATGTTGTGCAGAAGCCTGAATGATTACCCACACTGCCCCGCATACGCCTCTATATGACTGTAGTACACTTTACCCCAAAGCCCTCGCGGGCCCCTCTTCAACTCCAATAGACCCCTACCATAGCGATTTAGGGCTACAGGGTCACCCAGTTCCAGAGTTAGGGTTCGTGGATTAGGTTTTAGGGATGAGGGGTTGGGGGGGAGGAGTTTGGGGGGTTAGGGTTTGGTTACTATAGAGTTTTGGGTGTTAGGGCTTCTGGCCTTTGAACTGGGGTGGTCTTCGGGTAAAATTCCGTTACGCCCTGGGCCCTACATACTGCACCTTAAACCCAGACCGAGTTCCAGCATCGCTAGATGGTATTTCGCTTAAAGAGGGGGATCCAATGTAGATTCCAATATACTGGAAACCCTGATGGGACCCTGCAAAAATGGACCCCGAATTTCTGGAAACCCTCATCCCTATAATCCCCTATATAATCCCAGTTTCCATTTCATGTTCCATTTTCTTTTCCATTTGATTTTCCCTTATTGGGCTAGTAGCCAGTAAGGCCCAAACTACCCCAATCCTTAATCCCCAAACCTGAATCCACATTCTAAATCCTTGATCCTGATCCCCAAAACCCTGAACCCTACACTCCAAATCCTCTTGCAACTCTGAACCGCGCGCCTACAATCGTAGTCCTAATCCTTAACAATCGGTTCCCCTACCAACCCCCCCTATAATAACTATAGTACCCCCCCCAGGTTCCCCCTGGCCTTTGGTCCGATCACCGTACTCACCGTACAACGACCAGCTCACAGTACAGAGCAGACTGATCACAGTACAACAACAAGCACCACGGTACAAAGCACAGACTGTCCAACTGAAAAAACTACTCGGCTGTAAATCCTCCATTCCAAACTTAACACTTTCTCCAAGGGCATTTACGGGACAGCGTTAGAGTGATTTCAGGAAACACGTGCTTTCCAATTTCACAGCCAAGATTTGGCACATTCGTTTTGTTTTTTTTTGGTTTTTTGGGTAGGGTAGGCTATGGTGGTGAGTGGTTAGGATCGGGTAGGCTTTGGGTATGGCGGTGGGTGGTTAAGGTAGGGTAGGGTTGGTCAGGGTTGGTTACGGTAGGGTGGGGTGGGGGGCCAGGGTTGGTTAGGGTTGGTTAGGGTAGGGTAGGGTAGGTTAGGGTGGGTGGTTAGGGTTGGTTAGGGTAGGTTAGGGTAGGGTAGGTTAGGGTAGGGTATGGTTAGGGTTGGTTAGGGTAGGGTTGGTTAGGGTAGTTTAAGGTAGGGTAGGGTGGGTGGTTAGGGTTGGTTAGGGTAGGGTGCGTGAGGGTTGGTTGGGGTGGGTGGTTAGCTTTGGGTAGGGGTGTGGGGTTGGGGTTGGTTAGGGTGGGTTATAGGGGGGTTTGCAGAGGAGCCCATGACTTTTGCCCGCACTGACAGGGTGGCATTCACCTCTTGCCTGAGAGCGGAGAGTAGGCGATCGGCTACTCGTCCCAGGTTAAGTTTATAAGGTTTAGGGTTTAGGGTGCAGGGATTTAGTCTTGAGGGTTCAGGGTTTCCAGACCCTACAGAACCTTCTGTTTTTCTTGAGAACAGCGGACTATCTAATTTGGGAAGGTTTCCTCTTTTGTTTTGATTGTTTCTGTGGTGAGTCCTCTGGTCCTCCGGTTTCCCTGCCCACGAGATTACAGTAAATTACAACATTTCAAGTTTTTAAAGGCTACGAAGATAGCAAATTGCAGCATTTGCAGCTCCTGAATGACTGCAAATGTTGTAACTTGCAGCATTTGGGAGCTTTTGAAAGGCCCCTAAACCCTAAACCCTAGATAGCTTTAAAGCGTCTCTTGGGGGCCATGAGGAAGGCAACTTGCAGCCTCTGCGGCTCTTGAAAGGCTACGCATACTGTAAATGACAGAATTTTACGGCCATTGAACTGCTTGGGACTTAGCTTGGACCTTAGACCCTTAACCTTTTGGGAGTCTCTTATATTCCTATTATAGGTACCTAAGGGTTAACCCTTGGTAGGGGTCCTAAGTGCCACGGAGTGAAGAGCTACGAATCTTGCAACTTGGCGTGCTTGGAGTTCTTGACGGGCTACGAATAGCGTAAAGAACAGCACCTGTGGCTCTGGCAAGGCCACAAACATGGGAAATTACAGCATTTGGGCCTCTGGCAGGTTGCAAACACTGTAAGCCCACGAAACATTTGCTACAAAATTCCGTCATTGGCATGCAAGAAGCTAAATGTTCTTATTTCCGGCAGTGTTTTGCAAATGGTGGGGGGGCTGTGCCCCCCCCCCACAACCGCCCTGCCCTGCTAAACCCTAACTCTAAAAACCCCTAGGCACTAACCCTACAAACCTCAAACCCCAAGTAGGCCCTGAAAACCTACACCTAACCCTAAAAGCCATATACCCCAACCCTGAAAGCCCCAAGCCTTAACCCTAAACCCTGAACCCTAACCCAAACTAACCAACGACATACGGTTATTCGCATCATGATTACCATTTTGTTGCTAATTGCTATGAATACAATTATTATCTACTATTGCTAGTATTTGTTAGTACTATTACTATTGTTACTAGTACTAGTGTCAGTGTTATTATTACGGTGATTACTGTTCGTATTAGTATTTTTTATCTTTCTTTTTTATCGTCCGTTTTTGTTGTTATTACTATGACTATGGTTTTTATTATTGCTGCTATCATCATTATTGTTAAGACTATTCTTATGGTTGCTACTGTTGTTACGAGTATTAGTACTGTTATTATTACAATTATCATTGCTCTTGTCTATTGCTGTTACTACCATAATTGCTACTATTATTATTATTATTGCGATTATGATTGCTTGCTATTACTATTATTCGATCGAGCTCTGGTGTGGAGCGTCCTCACAATTTGCCCCAGACTATTGCACAAGATCAAGCTCCGGCGTGGAACGTCCTTACATCTTTGCTCAACGTGGAGCTCTCGCGTGGAGTGTCGCCACACTGTTGCCTGAAAATCCAGCTCTCGCGTGGAGCGTCCTGCTATTCCAGGGCCCCCCAAAAGAAAGATTCACCCTTTCACTGCCCAACAAGGAAAGATCCCAAATTGATTCAGGGCCCACTGAGCCCCCAACAAAGAAAAATCTCAAATTGATTCAGGGCCCATTGAGAACTGTCCCATGACCTAAACTCAAGTGGGTGGTTGTCAAAATTATGGTCCCTTTTTGGATCCCTATTATAATACGGTGCCTAATATTTAGGGTACCCAAAAATTTAAGAAAAGGGACCATAATTTGACAACCACCCAAGTTGAGGCTGTTGGCGAAGTGGATGCGTTCCGGAAAGCCAACGGCGCACGTTTGTGGAGATGTGAGGTGGCTTGGCCCTGAGCAGAATAGGGTTTAGGGTTTAGGGAGGGATCCCTTCTGAGGAGTTTCTGCTGAGTATCATTACATAGACATATATGAGTTATAGTTTAGGTGGACCCCCCGCCCAGTAATAGTGAATATAATGGGAAATAAGGATTACATTAGGGCCCTCTTCTTTTTCTAGGCTTGTGGTTTTGGGCATCGGGGGAGCTGAGCCTGACTAAGACCCTTGACATCAAAATTCCCCACCGCCTAAACCTTGGACCTTGAGTAGCCTAAACCCTAAACTTCAAGCCTCAACCCTAAGTTAGTCCCTAAACCCTACAACTCGAGACTAGACGTCTCACCTCAAACTCTACAACCCTCGATCCTGAACCGCACACTCTGAGCCGTAAACCCGACATCCCAAACCCAAATCCCGCCTCCCATCCTCACACGCTCCCATATAAATTTACACACGAGGGCGTCGTTTTTTGAGGGTTTAGCTATCTATGAGGCACGGGAGGGTTGGCTGCTCCCACACAAGCACGATGCCACATAGGCCCCGATAACAAAGACAGAAGTCTTGACAGGGCCCATTTATACTTGTTTGTTTGGGGAGGCCAATGTCTTGCAGATATCCATCTAGAAAGGGCCGCAAGCCAGATTCTACATCGCTACTGAGCCAAGCCACATAGACCCACACCAGCCAATATTTCTTTGAGCATGATCAAGACAGAAACCCTGAGACCTAATCCCTTGAACAAAGCTCCCAGCCGGTTAACTGATAAAATGACAAACATGCCTTGAAATAAACTAGGCATCCCCTTTTGCATATGGTTTACCAGCGTCTTTTCCATTTGATTTGGCATTATTCGAGTAGTATTGGTAATTAATTAGGCCACTGGGTATGCCCTCATATCAAACCTTACGCTCTAAGCCCCCAGCATATGTTCCTTAGTCAAGCTGTACTAGGGCCCCGACCTCGGAGCCCGCTGTAAGCCGAAATACAAACCAAGTTTTATTGTCCGTCTTCTTTTCCAGTGGTTCTCCACTATTGTATCACAAACTCTGTATATCCCCATATACCCTTATACATTGGGTTGGGGCCCACTAATAATGGTATACTAGGAATATACAAGGACCCTGATATAATTACCATTACCTCTTGTTGTGACTATTAGTGGGTGGGAGCCCAACCTAACTTATGCATCTCCATGCGAACATTGACTCGCAATGAAGGTCAGCTAAAAGTCCCGCTGCTTGGATGGACAGCGTCGCCGCGCGCGTCCCACTGCCTGTCTGAGCACATCTGGGGTTCTCAGAATGAGCTCTATATGGGGGTTTCCCAAAAAAAGTGTGGTCCGTTTTTGGGGGTCCCCGTAACCAGGAATATAGTATTGCGGGGCCGATGTTGGGATCCTCTTTTTATGACAGTTCCTATATGATACATGATAATCAAGGACCCACTGTAATGCCCTGGTAATCCGTACAGTACTCCCAGTGTCCCTGAGGGACCATGACCCTAAACCCTAGATCTGAACTTTCTAAACCCTAAACTCTTAAACCTTCTGAAGCCTGAAGCCCATTTCGAGATTCCCATAATTGACTGGGTTGTCTCTGACAACCTGAGTGGGGTCTGGCATTCCGAGCGAGCCGGCTGCTGTCCAGCGGCTATTGATCATCAGGAACTTACAGATACAAAAGCAACTGATCTTGCAGGACTATGAAAGGAGTTTCATCAAACCGGTGCCCTTTTTACAAGCTGTCTTTCTTTTAACGGCCTCCATGAACTTACCAATACAGCAGGTATGTTTTTTTTCTGGGCGATAAGAAGGCGCGAGAAGGTTGCGAGGAGATCGGGTAAGGTTCTCAAACGACTCGGCAGGTGACCCTCAAGATATCCTGCCACTATCACTATCCGGTGGCCTATTTGGGGGGTCAGGGGGTTATAGTAGGTCAATAGTAGGGATAGCTAGGTTTACTTTGTCGATTATGGGGGTTATGAACCTACTTACTAAGTCCATGACCCTCCAAGTATAGCCTACATGTTGTAGTTCTGGGGTTGCGAGTGTTCGACCCTTCGCCGGAACTCCGCCCATTTAGTTTCTAGAATGGTCTAGTCATAGCAAATTTCCTGACTTGCTTGGATAAGTACCCATAATCCTAATCCCTATAAACCCTACATAAATCCAGTTTCCATTCCATGTTCCATGTTCTTTTCCATCTGATTCTCCACTCGAGTTTTAGGCCAGCGCCCAAGCAGCAAGAGTCCGTGAAAGCACTTCTTTGGGTATGTGGAAGCTTAGCACACAGTTTAGTAACGGCTGTTATTTTGCCTGAACCCGAAAACCTAAACCCTAAACCTAAAGCATGTCTATCTCAAGTCTTTCAAGCTTTGGGCTTCTGAACATCTGTGGGATGACCTCGGGTCTAGTTGAGGCTTGGGGCTCAGTATTTTGGTCCCAACCAGAGTCCCACTATAGTATATGATATAGTATATGACAATGGAGAATCAAACGGAAAGAAAATGGAACATGCGTTTATGTAGGATTTATGGAGATGAGGGTGATGGATACTTAGATACTTATAGGTGCGGCGTCACCCCCCCCCCCCTCCGATGAGTCTATGGCTAGAGCTATCCAATTTATGCTGCCATCTAGCAATACCCGTGGACCTTCAAATGCCTTAGATGCCTTACAAAAATCGCAGTTGTGGGAATGTTGTACGGTTATAGCGTGGGGCCAGTATCCTTCAAACATCGTCAGACTAAGATGTGTGCACCTGCGGCTGGCCCGCTCTTAGATGTCTCGTCTGGCTGGTTCCTGGTCAAGAGCATTGCGCCTTAACCCTAAGCGCACAACCCTAAACCAAACTTTTAAACCACGATCTATACTACACATGCAGCGCTGAAATTATCTCTGAAGTCCCTACCATTGGAGAACTCATTGTGGCCTTGGCGGACACTTCTCCCAGCCTAGAATTGATACTCTTCTGAATAGTGCCATTATGCTACGTGTGGGGTCGGGGTGCTGTGTCAAACGCTTAAACCTCTTGAGTCGCCAAGCTGGTATGAAGCATACTGCAAGTCATGGTTCGGCCAGGGGTTAGGATCTGCTGGGAGTTTCTCAATAGTATCCCCCAGAATCCAAAATGGGGAGCCCTATGATCAATGTGTAAATCGCTTGAAGGCGGTAGCAAGATACCGCAGTCAGAAGCATTAGATACACAACCTCCTTCGCAGTCCTCACGGCCCATGTTCAGCTAAGAACCAGTCTGCTGTTGAAGCTTTCGGCACTCCTAGATCGGCTGCTTGAAGCAACCGGCATGGATGGATGGATATATATATATATATCTATATATACTGTTTATTTCTTTGCTTATTGAATCACCAGTATGTAGCCCATAATGCCTCATACTTCCTTACATAACCCACTCTTACAAAGTCAAAAAGGCCCTCCAAGTACGAAGGCAAGGCTTGGTTTATGACCAGATGATGACCTACTTGGAGGGTCAAGGGGACTTCGTAAGTAGGTTAATAATTCGGATAGCTAGGGTTACTATTTGGGCTATAAGGCCTATAAACCGACTTACGAAGTCCCCCTGACTCTCCAAACATCGCTCTGGTTCTTGGAGTCATGGTATCCCAAGCGAGTCGTATCTTGTTACTGTTTTGGGGACTTATCAATCCGAAGAAAGAGTTACATCACGTTTTCCTGTTGCTTGCGACCCTAAACCCTAAACCCCAACAAGCGCCGCCCGTGTGGAACCTGAGAAGCTTCTGCCGCCCTTCTGGAACGGCCTGCAGTGGGTCTCATGTGAGCTATAGTCTAAACTCCTAGCATCCCCTTATTAAGCCCTAGAATACTCCCGTATATAGTCTCCTATATAACCCCCTTTAAGGAGTTTAGACTATAATTCGTTCATGTTATTGTTGGTACTCTGACCGTCTGGCGAAAGGGCCGTGATTTTGAAAACCTGGCCGTGATTTTGAAAACCTATCATATACGTGCCTACGCCTCCCGTCAGTCCCTTTACGACCCTGTTCAGGATCTTAAAATAGAGGCCCAAATGATTTGCAAAAGAGTTTTGAGGTTTATTTGAGGTACCCTATACTGCAATTGTACTAGGAATCTAGAACCACAACATTGGCGACTATTCGGGCTTCTGCATTACTTATCCCGTGCAGAGATTCCCCCTAGATCTCCAACAAGCCCAAGTATTGATTTGGAGTGTAGATGCTAGGGCTGGGGCTACCATGGGTTTAAGGTTCAGGGGTTTAGGGTTAGGACTCAACATTAAAGATCCGGGAGTGTCTAGCATCAAAGCTTCCGAGCGGGGTGCGAAAATGTTGCGACGTTTGCGCATGTAGGCCAGACCACCCGAAACCCTAAACCCTAACCTAAACCCCAAACCCCACACCCCAAAAGCCCATCCGTTCGTGTGGTGGCCCGGCTCAGAGCTTTGAGTTTTAGGCGCCGCCAATCAAGGACGCCCTGCAGGGACTTTAGCTCTGTATTAGGGTTTAGGGTTCAGGGTTTAGGGTTAGGCGGACGCCGCGCCCAGTAATATTGTATTAGGGTCCTGTTATATTTCTAGTACATCCCTATTGCTGGGCGGGGGGTCTACCTAAACCTTACGTCTACTTAGCAAGGAATGAAGAACTGGATCCTAAAAGTAGGCCCTATCAAACCCTTACCAGTGAAGTCGTTCTCATTTGTTTCTTCAATTCATTCAGTCCCTGCTTAGAGAGGTAAGGTAGGAGTTCGGAAGGGGATGAAGCTGGGGAGCTTGAAGTTCATCTGGGAATGCGGAACCCCAAGCTCTGACCCCGCTCAGGTTGTTTGAGGCGTCAGAGCCAGTCTATGATGTGGGATTTTTGCTTTTTGGGGGTTGGCTCTACGATTGGAGTCTGGGCTTCAGGGCTTAGGGTTGGAGTCTATGGGGTGCAGTTCGCTTCCGCATCATTCTTGGGTTGGACTTTGACATCAGCTTCATGCATAGTCAAGGCTTCAGAGTTACGTAGCTAGTTAAGGCAAACTGAAGGACAAACTAGGGGACAGAATTGGGGGCGGTTGGGGAACCAATGAAATACTTGGAGGGTCAGGCGGACTTAGTAAGTAGGTTAATAACCCCCGCAACCCATATAGTAACCCTAGTTATCCTAATTACTAACCTATTTGCTAAGTCCTCCAAGTACGAGAGTGAGGGGAGTCCCTTAGCCTAATTAGGCCTAGACGTAGGCCTTTTTGAGAGGTCCGAATGTTTCCAAGGAGTGTTTGGAGAGCATCATGAGAATTTGGGATTTTGGGCTTGGGGCTGGTGTGGGCCGTGGTTTAGGGCTTAGGGTGACTGTGGTGTTCCTCCATGCCTAAACCCTAAACCCTAACCCTCCCAACGAGTAGAGGTAACTCTGGTCGTCGCTGCTGGGCTTTACTACCGTTCTGTACCTTTAAAGGGGCTTACATGGAGATATCTAGAGGTTATATAGGGATATTTAGGGGATATCTAGGGTTTATAGGGATATTTCGGCATTATGTTGGGAGCTGGAGGGATTAGATTGCAAACCCTAAGCCCTACCCCCTAAACTTATATCCGGGTAGGAAGGGTCTTTGGCTGGCTTCTAGAAGAGCGTGTAGAGCTTTTTCTCACTCTGAGGGTGATCCAAGGTCTCCGCCCCCGCAAGCTTCGGTGTTTAGGGTTTAGGGTTTAGGGTAAGCCTGAAGCGCAAATCCTAAGCCACCCAGGCCTTTTGGAACCTGACCCACTGAATCTCCCAAACTCATATTCTGGATCTTACGCCGCCCTACATTGCAAATATGTCAATCCTAGGAAAAACTCCACAACCCAAAGATCTTAATCCTTCAGCCTAGACTTCTGGACCCGAAGCTTAAGCGCTTAAGCCTACACCTTGAATCGTAAGCCTTAAGCCTAAACCCTGATCCCAACCCCAAGGACGTCAGGACGATGACGGGCTTCTCGCAGCAGCTGACTTTCCTGGCTCCGGGGTTGCCAGAGGCCGACATTGTGGGTTTAGGGTTCGGGCTTAGGGTTTAGGGTATACTGGGTTATATATATATATATGGAACAATGGATAAAGAAAATGGCAGCTAGTATGATAGGGTTTAGGGTTTGCGCTTGGGGTTCAGCATTTCAGGTTTAGGGCCTAGCATTCAGGATTTAGGGCAGGGCTTCGGATTCAGGATTTAGGATTCAGGATCCAGGGTTTAGGTTTGAGGGTTGTGGATCAGGGTTCGAGGTCAGGGGATTCGGGCTTAATTAAGCTTGGGCTTTCTAGGCTTAGTCTTCACGACTTCTCCCCAGATTTTTAAGCAAGCTTGTCACTAGGTATAGCCATACTTGTCGTTCTTTCCCCCTTAAGCATGACCACTCTGAACCTGGAACCCCGAACAGAAAAGGTCCTCCGGAAAATAAGCCCTGAATCCCTTACCGTAAATCCCAAATTCAAATCCCAAAACCTTCTTTAAACCCCCAAACGCCCTAAACCCTCAAGTATAGCTCTAAACCGAAGCCCGCTTCGCGCAAGGTCGCGCCAGCAGCCGCCCGGTCGTATGCTCCCCTCTTCGAAAGGCCTTGGGGCAAACTAGTGTATGTAGGGGGTTAAAGGATTACGCCAACGTGGAGCATTCAATGAAAAAGAAAATGTAAAATTAGATGGGAACTGTCGTGTTGTAGGAGTTTGTAAGCAGAACTACCAACTCCAACAGGTCTGGGTACCCTCAATGGTGGTTGATAGAACAGGGTCCCCAAAAAGCCTGACCTTTGGGATAGTCCTTCAGCTTGTGTATTGTTACTTCTAGCGGTGGATCACTGTTGCATCTAGGGCTGCAGTCCTGCTCGTCCTGTTTCCTCTGCTTTCCCGGTCCTGCTGCTGGTCCGCTCCCAAGCCCTAGACCCCAAAACCTAAACCGTAAACCTTAACCTCAGATCTTACAGAAACGATGCAGGAGATCTTCGCGAGCCGAGGGCGTGTCTTCCCATGCAGCCAAGGGCTGAGGTCACGCTTTCGAATTTCTAGTCTTTTGGAAGCTGGGCAGGAGGGGTGGGCTATAGGGTTAGGGGTATATGGGGGTAGAAAGGGGTATAGGGATAATGGAGAAGAAAATGGAAACTACTAGGGTTTTAGGGTTTGTGGTTTTAGGATGTTTTAGAGTTCAGGGTTGAGGGTTTACAAGGCCTTTTACTTTCCGGGGATTGGCAGGGAATAAGGGAGTATTTAGTGTCGGGAGTTTTTACCCTTATTCCTTACTAACGACCAGTAAGCTTTGTGTTTGTGATGTTTTCGGGTGCGGTCTAGGGTCATAGTGTGTTTAGGGTTTTATGGTCTAGGGTCAAAGCGCTTTTAGAGTTTTAGGGTCTAGGGTTACAAATCGTTTTCCTATTTTAGGAAGTAGTTATTCGTCGTGTTTTGGGGGGCTAAACATAGACTCTAGACCCTAGACCCCAAACCCCAAACCCCAACCCTTAAGCGCTAGACCCTAAGCCCTAAACCCTAGACCCTAAGCCTTAGGGATCGCTTTTTGCGCATGTAAAGGGCTTCATACCTGCCTCCTGCCGAGAATCACAGCCGCTTCTTCACAGGAGCTTTAGGTTTAGAGTTTAGGGTGTAAACTTATATATGGGAGGGTTATGGGGGTTACTAAGGGGGATCCTAGGAGTTTAGACTCTAGTTCATTTCCTGCTACTAAGACGCGAAGATCAGGGAAAGATTGGTGCTTGAAGTCTTTATTCTTATGTATGGGACCCTAAACCCTAAACCCCAAAAAATAAACCCTAAACCCTAGAAAATAAACCCTAAACCCTAAACCTTAAAAAAGAAACCCTAAACCCTAAACCCTAAACGGGGATGGCTACTATGTCAACAGGTCTTAGTTTTAGGTTTGAAGGCTCGGGCTGCGCGGGACCCGGAACCCTAAGCGGGTGCATTAAGTGGGCGGTTTAAAAGCTTGAAGCGCCTTTGCTGGTATCCACCTTGAAAGGAGCATTGCCTTCTAGGATTACACACACCACCCTCCCCCAAACTAAACCCGACACCCTAAACCCTCTATCCTAAGCCTTAAACTCTAAACCCTACATCCTAAACCCTAATTTTTGAAACTCTACTACTGTCCTTCGAAGCCGGGGCTTCTCGTGGTTCATGTTCGGTTGGTCGAGTAAGCAGTTTTCGGCATTGGTATTCTGTAGACACTTTGGGCTGTTGTGGTTTAGGATTTAGGGCTTAGGGTATGTTGAGCATTTCTTGGATTGAGTGGACCTCACCCAAGTTTAGGAGTTCCGCAGATAGCATATCTCCAGCTACCTCAAAGCCTAAAAGACCTAGGCAGCAATGGAAGCTGAAGGTTGTACATGAAGCACCGTAGAACCTGAATTCTGCCAACGGTTCCGAGAAGAAGCGGATTGAGAATACCTAAACCCCAAAAGTGTGTAAAATAATAGCCCTAAACCCATAATAACAGCCATAAGGGCCATTATTTTACATACTTTTGGGGCCCAGGTAATTCTTATCATGCAACCCAGTTGTCTTCGAGTCTGCAGGTAGTTCCCCGAAGTTATCTGGATGGCCCACGCAGCCCTCAACCCTTAAGCATAAAAGATGGACCAATTCATTGTCTAGCATTATCCATGAGGATATTATCGCCCACCATATAGAGGAAGACTGTATCCTCCTCTTGGGCGAAAGTAATCATGAGAAGAGCACATTCTTATTTGGCTCACCTACCCAGAAACCCTGCACGTAAGCCCTTGACCCTATCTTTACACATACCAGGAGTTCCCATGTCGTTTCCATTCCCCAACCGCTAACCCGAAAGACTTAGAAGATTCCAGGGCCGCTTCTGTGAGGAAGCCTTAGTTAGGACGCATGCAGCACTGGAACCTATCTTTCGATGTCTAGACTTGTTCCAAATTTAGGATCCTGTTGTCTAGGGCTTTTGGAGCTAGGGTTTGAGGGTTAGGGTTGAAAGTTTGGGATTTGGGGCTTAGGGTTGGGATTCAGGGTTGAAAGCCCTAAACCCTAAACCCTTGCAATAGCCCGTCAATCAGACGAGGGAGCCACAGTACATCCGCCAGGGTTTTGGCTTTCAATTCAGATTCCCTAAGGGTCCAAGGACCCAAATAATAGGGCTTCAGGGCCCAAATACCATTTATACTATAGTACTTGGTCCCTAAAACCCTATTATTTGGGTCCTTGGATCCTTAGGGATTAGATCCCGCCAT
>CAJNIZ010001571.1:6439-27280 GCA_905231905.1 Symbiodinium pilosum
AAGATATTTAGGAAGCGAAAACCAAATGAAAAAGAAAGAGTGAGCAACTGGTCACAGAACCTCTATACCATAGAGAATATTGAAAACAAATTAGGTCAAAATTATTATAGAGTCGAAATTTGCGGTTTGAGTTGTTAAAGGTTTGAGGGCAAGCACTCTCCGGCGTTTTCTGCATCACCAGCGGTTTCTACTTGGGAAGACGAGCTGGCCATCTGCCGCCACTGCACAAGTATAACCACCGCCCGCTGAGACTGCCACAACTGGTCCCAAATCTGCTGGCACGTCACACTGACCATGGTAATTTGCTCCAAAGCAGACGAGCTGGCCATCTGTCCGCACTGTACAAGTATGCTCATCTCCCGCTGAGACTGCCACAACTGGTCCCAAATCTGCTGGCACGTCACACCACCCATGGTAGTTTGCTCCAAAGCAGACGAGCTGGCCATCTGTCCGCACTGCACAAGTATGTTCACCGCCCGCCGAGACTGCCACAACTGGTCCCAAATCTGCTGCCACGTCACACTGCCCATTAGAATTTGCTCCAAAGCAGACGAGCTGGCCATCTGTCCGCACTGCACAAGTATAACCACCGCCCGCTGAGACTGCCACAACTGGTCCCAAATCTGCTGGCACGTCACACCGCCCATTAGAATTTGTGCCAAAGCAGACGAGCTGGCCATCTGTCCGCACTGCACAAATATGGATACTGCAGAAATCGCAGGAAACTTGAAGAAATCTGGAAGATGGTGAGAACGCGGAAGTCCGAATTCGTGACTGACCTCGTGCGGGAAGGCGCGAGAAGCCGGCTCGGATTGCAGGAAACGACTGGAATGCAGCCCTTTGTGTCAAGAAAATGGCAAGCACCGCGCCAGCTTTCATGGCCATGGAGAAATGGGTGTAGGAATGAAAGCTCCAGGGAGGGCGCGGTTGAAGCTGAAAGACGAGAATCTGGACAAGTAGATAATGCTATGCTATCAGTGTCGTTCTTTGTCGATACGACCTGAATCCTAAACCATCTTCCGATTATAGATAAAGTATTTAAGAAGACCATTTCCATTTTATAAGGCTCGGGATTTCAAGTTGGGAATTATGGGTTTTCTATGGGGGGGGTATTGGTCAATGGGTTTGAGTATGCTATTTGTCTATGGAGGTATGTGTGGTTCCATGGGTTCTTCAGGTGAGTCTTTCCTATGGGTCTTTCGGTGATTTGAGGGTTGAGGTATAAGTTGTTGTCGTTTTGGGCCTTCGGGTGAGTTATTCCTAGGGTTCTACCTATGGGGCTTGGGTGAGTTGAAGGTTGAGGTAGAGGTTGCTATGGTTTGGGTGCTAGGGGGTGGGGCATGGTTAGAAAATGGAAATGGTATCTGCTAACTCTATTGGGGTTACATTGGGGTTACATTATAAGGTTATACAGGGGCTACGTTGGGTATAAGGTTATATAGGGGTTACATTTGGGTTATACTATAAGGTATACAGGGGCTACGTTGGGGTTATATTATAAGGTCATATTGGGGTTATATTATAGGGTTATATTGGGGTTATGTAGGGGTTATACAGGGTTGTATAGGCGTTATATTGGGATTATAGTATAGGGATAGGGGATAATGGAGAAGAAAATGGAAACTACTATATTATAATAGAGTATGTATTGGGATTGTATAAGAAACCCCTATTAGATCCAGGACCTCTTACTTCTGCCTTTCCCGGTCTGAGGCTGTGGAAAGACCTGGGAGTATAGGGGCATGTATGGTTATACAGGGTTAACGTGGGCAATGGACCAGAAAATGAGAATTACTATTTTCTACAACCCCGTCGACTCTTTTCGTGTCTAGCATATGCTCGGGGGTCCCATTGTCCGGTCGGCCTTGAGTCATACTATTTTGGGTTTAAGGTTTTGGGACATTAGCAGCGTCGTGGAGACTGCAATGGAAGAGAAAATGGACAATGAAATGGAAACTGGGATGATAGAGGGGCTTAGAGGGGTTGTAAGCAGGGGGAAGCCCGAGTTAGACCAATCATGGAGAATCGAAGAAATTGGAGGACAAGAACCAGGAAACTACTGTTGACTGTTTTGGGCTTGGGAAAACGCCCAGCACCACAATCCCTACTTGGAGAGTCAGGGGGACTTAGTAAGTGCATTTGTAAGCCTGGAAGCCGTTGAAAAAAAACAGGCATCTCCCTCATTGCATCTCCCTCATTACTGGGCTTGTTGTAATACCATTAACTATCATTGTAAATCTATATTGGGCCCAGGTATACATAACAATGACAAATTGTTGTTCAACAAGAACCCAGATCAACCTACTTACTGAGGTTCCCTGACCCTCCACGTGGGTAAGCATGTTGCAGGACAGTAGTGTAGAAATGTTGCGTTTCAGGTGTGATACTTGATAATTTGAAAACCTGGTTTCAAGCGGACTGCGTTTCGTACTTAAATTTTCATCAAAAGTAGAACAGTTCCGGATATTCCCTCTGCAAGCCCCCTGTCATCCGGCATACCATTATTTTCCCCGATCCAGGAACCAACATTCTCTCCGTGTATACACATGACGTGCACTTGGAGGAGCCTGAAGGAAGACTTCGAGACGTTTACGGTACAGACGCCCTAGCTGCAGCGTTTAGAGCAGCCTGATTATGAAAGGCCTCTTGTGCATTTGTGCACGCCGCATGGGTTCCGCCAGGAAGGGCGGAGAAGCTCCAGATTTGGTTCAGGAGGCCAGGTAGGTTGCACATGCAGCGGTTCACCTTGCAGTCCAACTGGTACTAGATGGGATCCTTTTCTATTGTCTCAAACCATGTATTTTCAGTCGAAGTTGGTGCAAGATGCGCGGATTTGGGCACTGGGTGCTGCTGCCTGCCTGCTTCTGGGTGACTGTCGGGATGCTGCGCAGTGCATCAGCGGCCCGCTCATTCAGCTCATTCTCCTCAATGAACCTGCTGACAGCACAAGATCCCATCTGCCATTGCCAGACAAGGCCCCCAAGAGTCGTTGCTCCGAGGGGCTGCTCCACATCAGCTTCGTTGGGAAGCCACTGCGTCGCTGGCGTTGCCGCGACGTTCTGATGACGAGTCCTAAGTACTTGTGCACACACACACACCATCCGGAACGCAAAGCCGCAAGGCCGCAAAAAGAAACAGAGAGAGAGAGAGAGGGAATAGAGAGAAACAAAAATCAGATGTCTGCAGGTCCTGAAGTCCTTCTAGCACACATGTCCCACCCCCTTAGAGCCCTCCTCCGGAAAATGGCACAGGGACTTATATGGCCTCTTTGCTGGCCCCATCTTCACAAAGCACAGCATTGCAGTCACAGAGGCTTTGCTCGTGCCTTTGCGATTCGGCCAATGCAGCCTGCCACCATGAGCCGCTCAAAAAGCATACTTCTTCTGGATTGCTGTTATAGTCCCCCTTAAGTAGATAGAATATGGGATATATGGGGATCTTATTATTTTTTTACCCAAAGCCATATTCTATCTACCTAAGGGGGACTATAGTTCTTTTAACTGTTAAGGAAGTTAAATTAAGTTATCATGGTGGGTATATATCACCACAAATATGGTTTCCCCAAGATAGTACTTCTTGCATGCATGGGACGCGTCCCGGTTCAAGGCCGACGGTCAAGTGAGAAGCAACTGTAAAATTCTGCTCCATGAAAAGACGCCCCTGCACTACTTTCCAATACTTCCCATCCCTGGGCACCAATGTAATAACACGCCTGCGCTGGGCTCTCGGCAGGTGGCCAGACTTCCCTGCGAAAGGACCTTGGATGCTCAAGCCCTGGAGATTTGTGGGCTTCCATAAAGAGGAGGCTGCACTGTAGACGCCGATATAACAGAAACCTGCTTGTTTGAAAGCATATTAAGAGTAATAATAGAAATTATCCGAATGGAAATGACAGAACTTTATAATATCAACCAGAATACTAATTACCGGAATAATATGGTGTGCTTGAAACTCGTTGTCGGGGCAAATGCCAAGCCCAGCCCTCTGCCGGCCGAGCTGCGATTGTCTGTACATCTGCAGAAACCTCGCCTCAGCTTCTGCGCGCTAGACTTCCTATTGCTTCCTAGAGAATAAGGGAATATAATCCTTAAATGCTCCCCATATAATATATACCCTTATTCCCCATATAACCCCCAGTAAGTAGAAGCAATATCCTGATGTAATCCCTATAACATATACATTCATATATATATATATACATATGCCCTTTATTCCCTACTAACCCCAAGCAAGTAGAAGCAATCAACCCCAATATTTACCCAATTATACTATAGCTTCCATTTTCTTTTCCATTATCCCTATATATCCCTAAACCCTAAACCCCTTAAACCTCTAAACCCCTAAACCCCTAAACCCCTTAAACCCCTAAACCCCATATAACCCCAATATATAGATTTAATCACACCTTCTGTCAAGGCTCGGAGCGCGTCTGCAGCTCGATCATTCCTGGGTTGCTGCTTTGGAACTTAAATTGAGTTACCGTAATAGGGTTTAGGGTTTAGGTTTTAGGGTTTAGGGTATAGTATAACTTAGGAGGACCCCCCCCCAACCCTGTAATAGTGGTATAATAGGAATACAAGAGGACCCTAAGATACTCACCATTATCCCCTATAGTCACTATTGCTGGGCAGGGTGTCCACCTAAGGCATATTGGTGAAGAAGAATGGTTCCCTACCTGTTACAGTGGCCCAAGTTAAGCTACCAGTTACCACAATGGGTATATGTGGTAATTGACATGGTTTCCCCCATATAGTCACGTAAATGAAGTTACCATAATGGGCATACATATATAGTAATTAATAGGATTTCCCGAATAGAAACTTACATATCAAATGACAATCAATATGGTTTCCCCAATACGGTAACTTAAATTTGAAATCCTAAACAGCAACCCAATACTTCGAGTAATGTGGCTGCCCCATGCTGCCCCAATATGGTAACCTAAAAGAAAATCCCTAAACCCTAAACCCTAACAGCAACCCAGATTCAGCTGGTTGTCTGAAATGAAGGCCTCCACGTCTTCGGCCGTCACAGGTTCTTGGTCAGGGTGGCCTGGCATGAAGCCGGTCTGCTCTTCCTAGGGTCTAGGGTTTAGGGTAGAATTGTGGACCCCTCACCCAGCAATAGAGGCCACAAAGAATGATGGATATAATGGTGATTATATGCGGGCCATCTCAACAAAGAGACTATACCGCTATTACAGGGCGGGGGGTCTACCTGAGTAATGAATTCCAATCCGTGGCAGCCAGGCTGTCGTATCTGTCATGGGATTGAACGTCAGCCAGAGGGAGAGGTATCCATGGCGCCTGTGCTTCAGTGCGTAAGGGTTAGGGGGCTTAGGGCTTCCCACTGCACAAAAAAATCAGCTGAACGCATATATGCGGGTTTCCCAAAATTAGGGGTACCTTTTTAGGGGATCCTTATAATGGGGATCATAATCTTTATGTTGGGGCCCCCTAGTTCTGGAAACAACCCTATAAGCTACGTTAAGATGTCCCATCTAATGAATGGACATGGGTTCCTATTAGGGAATGAATAAATCGAGGACTATGCGAAACTACCAAAGGGACCCATATGTCCACCCTTAATATTGAATGGTCCACGTGTAAGCATAATGTTGACAGTAGCTCATTTAAGCCCAAAACCACTGCATAATCCCAGTATCCATGTTCATTGTCCATGTTCCTTTCCGTTTGATTCTCCACTATTGGGGTAATCTCCTTCAAACCACATCCTAAACCCTCCCTAAGCCCTAAACCCTAAATCCCTAAACCCCAAACCCTTTTGCATCTGGTCTCGTTGATGCCAGGTACAGGACTGCAACCCTAAATCCCTAAACCCTACATCCCTAAACCCTAAATCCCTAATATTCGTGTTATAAGTCCCCAAAACACACTCCATGCCTCTTCTGCAGGAGGAAGCGCGGCGGCCTACCGGCCAGGGAAGCTGCAACCAAGGGTACTAGTAGATTATAATCTCCCTAAAAAGGATGGAATATAGGGTTTAGAGTTTAGGGTCCCGCTAAAGTAGATAGGATATGGACTTGGGTATATTATAATAAGATTCCCATTTACCTCACATCTGTTCTACTTGAGGGGGACTATATCTGGGGGTCTCCAAGAAATAGGGATACCCTTTCAAAATAAGGATTATAGCATTTGCGAGGCTACGTTGGGGTCCCCTATTTATGGAAACTGCAATCTCTTGCGGCCTCCGCCTTTCGGATTCGACCGATGCCTGTCAGCAGCCGCAAAGCCGGAACAAGCAGCTAAAGCTATGTTGGGTCATAATCCCAGTTTCCATGCCATTTTCCATTCTTTTCCAGGTGATTCTCCATTTGATTCCTTCTTGTAGTAGCTACACCATACACCCCAAATGGTGGTTCCAATTTTCTTTTCCGGTATCCCTGTTTTACCCCAAGATACTAAATAGCATTGTAGTGTCCACCGCAGGTCGGCTTGCCGCTCTTGCAGCAGAGCCGCAGCCAGCGCTTGGCTCTCGGCATGTAGCGAGGCTGCCCTGGTCTATCACCTGCATATAGAGGTTGTATAGGGTTATGCAGAGATAGGCTTATATAGACATTGGATTATATAGGTGTATGTAATGACTTCTAGGGGGTGTACAGGGATAATGGAAAGAAAAAAGAAGCTACCATTCAGGATTTAGGGTTTAGTTTCCTAACATTAGGGGTCCCATTTTGAGGTCCTCATAATAAGGATTATAATATTTTGGGGTCGATAGAAGGGTCCCCCTTTGTTGGGAAACTGCCATTTCTTGCTCACTATTCCTATGATGACTACAAGGAGTATGATGACTATTATGACTCTCAATCACTCACAAAGCGAAAATCAAGGTGGCACACGTGACACGCAAACGCAGTGGCAACTGAGGTATTGCTGTGAATTTACGTGGTAAGCCTGAGGGCTGTTGGCTTGCTGCCATTTCGAACTGTCTTCTGGAGAATTGTCGGTAACACCATTGTGGCATCCAGCAGGGTTCTCTTCGGTTTACTGCTGCCTGATATACTTTGCGAATGGCTTCATTATCGAGCATCTGCGGAACGGCTTCACCACGGGCATACAACAACTCTCAGCGTCCGGTTAGGGGACTGATACCCCAACCGAACATCAGGAAGGCTCAGCCCAACGCTACTGGTTGGGGCCTGGCCGGAAAAAGCCTCATGCCCTGTCTCGTTCGAGATGGGTAGGTAGGACATGACAGCTAGGTCAAGAGGCGCCAACGTGGGCACAACTGCACACGGGCGAGCAAAAATAAAGGCCCCAGTTCAAGAAGAGCCTTCACTCCGCCGTCATCAGGGGAACTGTGGGAAAAGGATACAAAGCATCTTTCAAAGTTTCGACTACCCAGTCTGCCTGTGGTCTTCCGACGAGTGACTATTATGACTATTGCTCTCATTTCTATTTCTCCTTCTAGCATTACTAGTATTTCAGTATTTCTGGTATTCATAATAAAGAAATATTGCTACTATTACTAGCATTATACTAATATTACTAGTATTACTACCTAGTATTACCAGTATTACGGGTAACAGTAATACTAGCATTGCTGATATTACCATTATTGCTGTCATTACTATACTTGCTATGGTTACTATTTAGTACTAGTATGACCTTTTTTAATACAAACCCCTAAATCCTAAACCCTGAACCAAACCGATTTCTTGGACTCCCAAGCCCGTCGTCTGTCTCTCGCCCTCGCTGTCCGTCCCTCCCTCACTGCAGCATCTGTGGGCATTCTACACGAAAACATCGCATCTGTCGAGCCAACAATAAGAATTATAAGAATAACAAATAATGGCAATAATAACGATAGTAATTTTAATAATAGTTATAGTAGTAATAATATAGTAATAAGCATACAGTCAGGTGCAAAGACGTTCCTGTGCACACAATAGCCGCATGCGCGCTTCCTGATTCTGATTGGGCCTGTCGCTGTACTTCAGGGGCCGCACCGCGAAGAGCACTGGCCGCCCGGTTGTTCAGAGCCTGGGAGGAAGAGTTGTCTTGAGACCTCTTCCGGGAGTCTGTGGCAAAAACAACTCTTCCCTATTATTTGGGCCCGTAAGGCTCGTTTGCATCAAGCTTGAAAGCTTCGCCCGTCCTTTTGAGATTGATCCCGCAATGCTTCGTCGAGCAGCATTGTCGGAGATGAACTGCTCGACCATGTGCACAGTGGCTACCTGTGGCTCTGGCTCAGCCTCTTCCCAGGCCTGTGGCTCTTCCCACGGCGCGGGCTCGTCCCAAGCCTGCATCAAACCCACATCTTGGCCACGTCTAATGTCTTGCGTGTTTTTGGAAGGTTCAAGAAAGATACTTCCCCATACTCCCACATGTCTGGCACACCTTTCCTGCCCTGTGGTCTGGGAAGCCTTCTTTCTCTCTTGCCTAGATAGCACCCTGCCCCCCTTTGCCCCGCCTGATCGTCTGGCTCCGGGCGAAGTCGCTCGATCAACGTGCGGCTGGGCTCACCGTCCAGGCGTCCCTCACGAAGGATAGCGTGCTGCACCTGGGCGCATGCTCGCCCAATCCCCACAGCTTGTGTAGTTAAGCTTGGTCAATTTATTTGGTATGGGGTAGAGCCTGGGCTGCCTGAACAGCAGAGAACAACATCTCAGTATCTGCCTCCAGCGGGTGCAGAAGACTCTGCTCACATCACAAGCTTCACTCAATGCTGGGACGACATCTGGAAGTGGGTGGAAATACAAGCCAGGAGCTAAGAGGGCACCACAAACTTGAAGATGCTACGCGAACATGCTGGAATGTGAACTGAGGAAGCTGGTGAAGGTGTGAACTTGCTGCACTTGTTCTTGTAGAGCCTAGGAGTATGGAAGGCCAATGCAATGCTGCTTCCGCACCATGTCCGGTTATACATGCCTGTACAGATGGACAGATGTACGTATACCTCGATATGATGCGACATGTACAGGTACATGTTGTGCAGGGAAGGAGACGCAGGAAGGGAGAGAGAGAGAGGGAGAGAGAGAGAGAGAAAGAGAGAGCGCGGGAAACACAACGTCACAACACTTGCCAAGGAGCGGAAGGCTTCGCAAGCATCAGAGTGGCGATTGCCTTCTCGTTCAACTCATTCTCCTTGCAAACTAATGCACCCCAATCCACCTGTTTGCTCAACCTTGTCTTATCACCTTCCTATCTCGCTGTGACAACCGACCGCACGTCCCCGTTCCGTTCCGTTAACTCAAACACCGACATAGACTGCAATATGTCTGGAACTGCATGTGGGCGACCCCCCTCTCAAAAAGCTGAGCCAGACCACGCCTACCAATGCTGATATGTGCCCAGAAAACATGCTCACCAAGCCTTCCATGTTCTTATCCCAATGCCTTCCTTTGCTTGAAAGTTTAGCATTTGATTGGGGCGCTTGCTTCTTTCCAACCGTACCCTCATATCAAGATCAGAAAATCTACGGGAGGCTTCGCTGTCCAAAATCGCGCTCCATCAGCCAGGCATCTAAGATGAAAGCCTGGAGCTCAGTAGAGGTTGGCACATGATCCTCGTGACGAGGTGCGAGGTTGACCTTCCTCGGTGTGTGCAGCGACCAGAGACTGCCCAAGATGCTCTGACTTTCGTGCAGGGTGCCAGCAGTAAGCGTATGAAGACGTGACGCTCATTCGTGCAGTTTTCAAACCTTTTGCGCTCAAGCCACTGGAAGCGGGGTTTTTGAGCTTCGTGCCGGTCGGGCCCCGGCAACCTTCGAGATGGCTCTAGGCACCGCAACGGAAATGTCAAACGCTTGACGCATGAGCTTGCAGCAGGCACAGCTTGTTGATCCAAATTTCTGTTCCCTGAACCTAAGCCCTAAACCTCAACCCTAAACCCTGTGTTTGCTCTATTGGACTGTAAAGCTACGGGAATCCCAAATAAATCTCCCAAAAGGGCCGTTACCTCACCACACCATGTACCACTATTGCGTAAGTCACTGGAGGATGGTAGAGGCTGGAAGCATGAAGCAATGTACAGCCCAATGTCAGTAACCTACAGAAAATCGAATCCTACGACTAATAATGCTAATAGTAAAAAATGGTAATAAGCACATCAATTATCCTTTAAACATGATAGCAGTGACAAAAAATCCAAGAATCTAAGAAAGACAGTGCTACTAGAAATCCACCGTGTAATAAACACCATAGCACTATTCAGAGTCCTACTGCTGATACAAAAAAATCCTGCATGACCTTTGTATACTACAGTACCATAATTCCCAAGGTATAAGATACCTTGGGTCAGCAGGAATTTTAGTAGCCACCGTAGTTTGGAAGCCGCATGTCCGACACCAGGCCTCTGGAATTTGCCAATGCGTCCAATGCAGGAAGCATTAGGATCTCGGGTTCCATAGAGGCTGCCCCTATCAAGGACCTGCCGCAAGGCAAGATAGGGGATTATGGAGAAGAAAATGGAAACTACTATATTATAATGGGGTATATATTGGGATTATATGAGGATAATGGTAAAGAAAATGGAAACCCCGATTATAGCAGCAGGACTCGACTGGGAAAGCTTGGCCTTCCGCTGCACTGTTGGATCGGCAGCTCTCAGCATTGATGCCGCCCTCCCCTGCGCCAAGCATGAAGAAAACAGGCTCTTGAGTGCACCAGGAGCATGAAAGACGATGCGGGCAAGTTGCGCTCAAGCGGTTGTCTTGTATGAACCTCTCCACTTCGTCAGGAAGGACGGCAACATTCTTCACCAACTTGACCTGCGGACAGCTTGCACATGCCCATGCGAATTTACCCACCCGGCCAGAGGTTGGCTGACCCACTCAAGCAAGCCCACCACATGTCACCTCAACCCATACCTCCCCGAAAGCAAATATGCCAGATGATCTTGCAGGAGCTGAAGTGGGTTATATTATTGGGGTTAGATAGGGATAATGGAAAAGGAAATGGAAACTACTATGTTCTGCTAAGGTGTGATGTGAGTTGCATTGCAAGGAACCTCCGTATGGGTGACCAGCTGCGCTCGGTGGAGACCTCCAGTTCTGCACACTCATCATTTGACATCGTTCGCTACAAATTGCACAGACTTTCGCCTCACTATGCCTGGGGTACCCTTGCTACCTCCATGTAGGCTAAACCCTAGACCCTAAACCCTACGCCCTAAGCCCTAAACCCGGGGCTGGGTCAGCTTCTGCGTCTCCCACGAGTCCCGAGATCTCATTCTCTTAACAGGGCAATCCTCAATTCCAGTTGTTTTCCATGTCTGCCCCCTTTTCAGTTTTACACTTCCAAACATGTCAGAAACCTGAAGATCCAAAACCGTTTGATACAGGCAAATGGATGGAAGACTTCGGAAGATCAGTCCCAAAGCGACCAATAAGTATTGGGATGTCAATTCCGCCAACGAACCCATCTAAAAGGAGGCCTTCCAATATCTTTGTCCTCCCCTATAGAGGTCCTCTGTTTTGACGCGGTACTATTGTTACAATTACTAGACTATTACTACTATTATTACTATTACTACTATCATTTTTGCTATTAGCTTTTTATGAAACAACGCCATGATACGCCCAATGCAGCCGGCGTTTGGATCTCTGCAGGTGCGCAGACTGCCCTGGAAATTCATGTCATCAGGGGATTTAGATTTAGTAGGGTTTAGGGATTTGGGCTTCCGCCACCCCGGTAATAAGGATCCTACAACTATAACTTTCATATGACGATGACTATAATAAGGCCTAAGCTCTAAACCCAAAACCCTAGACCCCTAAACCCCCTTACCACAATTGCGGAATCTCCGTGGCATGAGCATACTTTGGGGGATCCTATACTGCCCCACAATTTGGGGAGGGGGGTAAGGTGGGGGGGGGTCTAGTATAGGGTTTAGGGGAGAGGGGTAGTATAGAACCCCATGGAATGTACAGGAAACTGAGAAATGAAGAGCTCCAAGGTCGCTCATGACAACTGAGGCCTCTGCTTGAAGCCTTAATGCTGTTGATGGATGAAATCTTGCACCACCTGGGGGCCCTAAATTACTGTAATTCTTAGGACTTTAGGGACTTAAGGTGGTGCAAGATTTCCTCCAACAACAGTAGGATACACGGAGAAAGGGCAGAACAATCAAACTTGAGGCAAGACAGGAGGCGCTCTGCCCCAAAATCCGTTCGAGAATTTGGAAGCCCTAAACCGTCATCGCGCACGCCCGGCCCGCACTTCGAAGCCCTAAACAGGCCGCATGTCATTGTTAGACTCCTGGTTCTTATTTAAGGTCCCCCAAATTCGACACCAAATACATACACTCATCAATATTCCTGAGGAACCCTATATACCCTCACCAAAGACCATAATACAAACCTTATATACTGCATGTCCGTATCATCAAGCTCTGTGAATTGACTACACTGAGTGAGTGCCGCCACGACATGATGGCCCCAAGTTACAGACCCAGTCAATGCCTGAAATTCAGCGCATACCTTCAGTCACTTTTGTCCGGATACCATGAGCTAAACAAACCCTAGACCCTAAACCCTGGCCTGATCCATGACCTGCTGCTGCACCCAGTGCGCGGCTCCTCGAAGAGCATTTGAGGCACGTCCATCCAGATGATTGTCCTTGCTGGCGATGCCAGGAATAAAGAAAGTACAGATACAGGGACCTTAGGGTATATATTGGGGGTTATATAGGGATAATGGAAAAGAAAATGGAAACTACTATCATGGGTTATATAGGGATTATATGAGAAAGTGCTTGATCCCGGCTGCCGGTTGTTACACAAACAACATCCAACATACATCGTGGGGCTGTTGATGACTGACGAGCCGTCTTGGTGTCACGTCTTGGATTGGGGGTCATGGGGACTTATGTAGCAGGTTGATAATGGGGATGTAAGGGGCTATTCTGTGACTTCTAGGGGCTATGTAAGTCTACTTGCCAACTTCCTCTGACCCGCCGGAGGGACAAGTCACTGCGATGAAGTTCTCGACATCATCTGGTGATGGCCACTCTCTGCGTCGCTTTGCCTTGAGTCGCAATCATCCCCCCTGATATCAAGCTCCCCTTCAGCGATTGCATAAAGGTATCTTACAGAATGGAAATAAAACAGAAGCTTCTGTTCTCTTTAAGATTTGGTTTAGAGCTAACATTAAAACCCCCAGTCCCCTATTACTGAATATCCGACTTGCGGTATACTGGAACATACTGGGTATAATAGTAGGAGCTACTGTTAAGGGCTTAGGGACAAGGGAAGGCTCAGGGTTTAGGATGTGTAGGGAGCATACAGGAATGCATGCGGATATATTAACCCCAATAATGGAGAATGACATGGAAATGAAATGCGACATTAGATGTATCTAGATGTTATATGTGGGTTTTCCATATATTGGGGCCCCAAGATACTAGAATCCCTAATACAGGGACTCCCAAGAAAGAAACCCCCCACCTCATTCTTGGAAGCCTCGACCTAAACGCTTTGGATATTCCCGCGTTCTGGGGGAAGGCTTGGCGCTATTTGAGCGATAGCGGAGTCTACGTCTTGAATACAACATGCATGCAGACGCTCCATCGCATCCAAGTCACATTCTAGGACATTAATTTGACACAGGCACAGAACTCGGCCCCACAAAGTGATATAGCCCCCCTGAAGTAGATAGAACATGGGGCATATGGGGATTTTATTATCATATACCCAAAGCCATATTCTATCTAGTTAAGGGGACTATATACATTGAAACTTCAAATCTGCACCCAAGTGACCTGAGGTGCCGGATCCAGATGCTGCTGCTTCTGTGCTTTGCCGATGCGGCCGATGCCTTTTGATGCACAAAAGCAGATGCGGCAACGAGTGGATGAGAATTCTGATGGCCATCAATTCTGGCAGTGAGGATACATTCAACGAAGCCGTTTAGACATTGGCGAGCTCAATAGTGCTAGACTTCACAGCATCAGTAACACGAGATAAGTGGCTGGTTGAAGAAATTAGCCTGCATGAGCAGCATGCGTATCAGCTTTCAAACGTGAACATGTTCTAGAAAGGCTGCTCGTGGAAATACACGTCATAGAACTCCTTAACACCCTTTCTAACCCTAATTATTTGCCACTTGACTCTTCATTATGGTACTTAAATCATAGACCCCAAGCCTAAGCCCTGATGCCCAAGCTCTACAGGCGCACACGGATTACTGCAGGCGAGCTGCATCCGGCGCTTGGCTCTCGACAGGTTCGCAGGCTGCCCTTACACTGGAACTGCCCTAAAATGGTGGCTACAAATATGCGATGATATACCACCATGAAAGCTATTCATACCAGGGGGGATGTAAGCGCATCGACGTTTCTGCGCCAGGCTTCTCGCATGTGCGCGTCTCTTCCGCGCACGCACATGCCAGAGAGAGACAAAGCGAGCGAGAGAGAGAGAGAGAGAGAGAGAGAGAGAGAGAGCTCACCCTTGCTTAGCCAGCTCAGCCTTAAATGGCAGCTCAGTAAAAATGATTCTCAGGGGTAGGCACAAGTATGGGCCTTGAAACCTCATTGAAGATGCCTGGGTCACAGCTTGGAGCTTTGCCTGCTCCATCACTTCACGTTGCACGGCAGGGGCAGCACCTGAACTTGCAGCTGGTAACTAGACATCTCCTTCCGTGTGCAGGCATGCGGCATGCCCCTGGAAAGACAACAGCCGTGCTTGTCTAGAACTGGTCTCAGCTTCGGATTTCAAAGCACAAGGAGCGCTTAACTGCAACAGCAATGAGTCAACTCACTGGCACATCGAAGCCATCTGAATTAGAAGCCTCGCAGGGCTTCCGCTGCTCTCTCGTTCAGCTCATTCTCCTCCACGAAGAACTCAACCTCCTCAGCATAACACTTCTGTGAATCTGAAAAACCTGTTGGCTGCAAGAAAGCGAGTACTTGGAATGCAAGCATCATCCCTCGTTGGTGGGCGAAACTGCGACTGCGGTGCAGAGCGTCCGTTAGAGGCCTGAAGGCAATCTCACACATCAGAGGCAACAGTCATTGTCAGAATTGTGCCATCCACAGGGGTTTCTTCTAAACCCTAAATCCCAAAAACGCATAATGTTTCTTCTAGATCCTGGTGCAGCGACATTCAATTAGGAGCAGATGCTTAGCATGTTCTAGTTGGATCTCAGAGTCTGGAAAGAAAGAGCGATCTGACTCACGATCCAGTTTGTTGAGGATGGGATCCTCCACACACACACACACACACACACGCACACACACACACACACACACCACATAAACACTCACCAGCAGTTCTAAGTTCCATGGAGCTGTACTGTACATGCGCTCACCAAGGTAGTAATTAGTAGCAAAACCCCACCCTCATCCGGCCTGCGCACGACTGATGCGTGAGAGGCAGCCCCCGTTGGGATCACGGCAGCTGCGAAGGCTTCCCTGACCAAAACAGGGTTGTCCATACAAATAGCCCATGCGTTTAAGATGCCATCCAAAAACCTGAGCAGAAAGATAGGATGGACCTTGAATACGCTAAGCGACAATGCCTGCTGCAGCACCTGCCGCTGCACAGGCGGCGGTGCAGAGCGCAATGCGGCAGCCGCCTTGCCATTGAGGTAGTTGTCGCCTGAGTGGCAAATAGGCCATTCCAAACAGGACTACCTGTGGCCCAAAACTGCTCCGTTCTCGTAGCTGCAAAGTACTAGAGGTTGCACTCCTGGATGCCTTTGAAGCTGACCCACGCACAGCACTGGGCAGCAAATGCCTACTGCAGCAGCCGTCATGCAACCATGCGACTGATGAAGTCCTCCACCGAAGCCTGGACTGCAGTCCAACATTGCTGGGCCAGCTTAGACTGCAGCTATACTCTCCCTTAAGTAAATAGAACATGGCTCAAGAAGATCCCCATATACCCCATATTCTATCTACTTAAGGGGGACTATATCTTTCGAGCATATGTTGGGGTTTCCCAAAACTAGGGGTCCATCTAAGGATTCCCAGAATATGAATTATAATATGTTGGCGTCTATCTTGGGCCCCCTGTCTTAGGAACTACCGTGTAAGTGCGGCAAAGCGCATGACCAAAACCGGCATGGACCTGGTACGGTACATGATTCCGTACTGTGTACTTAAGGAAAGTTTCAGGGGACCTAAAACCTAACCCTAAACCCAGAGGAGGTCTTGGGGAATCCTTAGTTCCTGGTCCTCCTCTCTGCCTCCTTAACTTACTGGGGCTTAGTAGGGAGTACGGGAGTATGATGGAATATGCTCTATAGCGACTGTAGAAGGATTGTGTTCCTCCTAATTCCCAACTGACCCTCAGTAAGTCAAGGATGCCTTACTAATGTAGACGCATGATTAATAAACCCCCTCCTTTCAAGGGCCTTCATATCAGGATCCCTATTATAAACCCTAAACCCTAAACCCAGGGGTCTGGATAATACCTTCTGCTGGACCCTGGCCTCGTCTGGAGCAGCCCGATGCATCTTTTCAGCCTGGAGGGGTAGAATGGTTTGCAGATTTCTTTTTTGGGCCCTGTCTTGGGTGTCCCAACCAACCAATAAGAAGCCAAAGCATCCTATCATTTCGGGGGGCATTCATAAGAAGACCCCTCTTTCTGAACCAGCACAAGAATCCTTCCCTGTATTCCCGGGCTCCACCTTGCGGATCCTGCCCACACATCCTGCGGATGGATCTCGGCAAGTTCGCAGACTCCCTCCCTGGCGTTGGGCCGCACTTTAGCCAGCAGCACTGTTGATACTAAAAATCTTGCATGACCTTAGTATACTATAGCACCATAATTCCCAAGGTATAGGGTACTTAGGGTCATGCAGGATTTCTAGTATCCACCGCATCACTGACACTTTGTTGGGTCAGGTGCTCTACGTTCATGCTTGCTTTTTCATGGATTTTGCTCTCTCATCATGGGCATTCCTGGTTCTACTTTGTATGTTTCTCATTTCTGCCCTCATCCTGTGACAGTCTATAATAAGGATCATATTAGGGTTTCGGGTTATGTTAAGGAATGGTCTAGGGTTTAGGGATATATATGACTATATTGCCAGTATCATCCAACTGTTAAAGACTGGCGGCAATACCCGACTGACATCCTTGTTTTATGTAGCCTGGCTTAGCGCTGCAGGTACTTGCCCCTCTCATGCGGCCTTGTGAGCTCTTCGTAATCTCGGTAGGTAGGGATAGTATAGGGGTAATATCAGAATATACGGGTATATGCGAATTATATTGGGGGCTACAACAATGAACATCATCCACCATTCGAAGCAAATACCAATGTATGCAATGAATGGTTCACATCACCAGTAGAATACCAGTATCAACCGCAGCCGTGGTTGGGTACTCGTGCCATAGCGCGAAGGATGGGATGCATGTAGGCTTTAGGCACGCGCATCGGACTCAGCAGGCACGGCATTCAGACATGCGCATCGCTCAAAGCAGGCACAGCATTTAGGGTTTAGGGTTTACGGTTTAGGGCTGTCAAAGAAAGAGGTAAACGTATTTCCACAAGATGAAGGAGACACAGCTGTGCCTAAGGAGTGCCCTCAGATACCCTATACAATCCCTATATTCCCCTAAGCAATCCCTACATACCTTTATATTATCCCTACTCCTATCTTATCACGGCTTTGTGTCTGTTTTCCAAGAGGCCAGAAAGCTCAAGCGCCCCATTCTGGGCTGCTGTTAAAGAAACAAATTAGTTACCATATTATGGGTGGGATGCAAAAACCAGGGTTTCATTGCTATAGTAACTTACTTTACGTTCCTGAATTAACAGCAAGCCGTGAAGGCTTAACGTAGCAGCGGCAGCAGCTTCATCAGCTTAAGCGGCAGTTGTTGGTGTTCACTAGTTGTGAGACTGGAAACGGTCTCAGTAACCAAAGCAAGAGTAGAAAACAAATCGTAAGTGATGTTTTAGGTTGGGCCCCCCCCCCACTAATAGTGACCACAATAGATAATGGTAATTATATTAGGGTCCCTATATATTCCTAATATACCACTATTAGTGGGTGGGGGCCTAACCCAAGTGATGTTAGCAATTGTCTAAACTCCTCGCACATCCCTTCATAAACTTTTAACACTTCCCTGACTCCCCCATATAACCCCCTAACCCCACTTTCAGGAGTTTAGACCCTAAACCCCAAACCCTAAATTGTAGACCCTAAACCCTATATAATCCCCTATATGATGCTGTTTGAGTAGTTTAGACTACATACAGCTCATGTATCCGGTGGCCGAACAAGCCTCAAGCACTGCTCGCTGGATGCTGGCGGGTGCTTCACGGAGTAGAGTTGCCTGGATCAAGGGTGGGGAATGCCTACACAAGCGCATGTAGACATGCATGTACCTCCACTTATGAACCCTAGGCATGAACTACATATGCGGGGGGCAGGGCGGGGCGGGGCGGCAGCGCACCGAAGAGGTGCTCACACCATTTCCTAACAAGAGCTCACGTAATTTTCTAGGATGACTGCTGCTTTGACTTCATAAACGTGACAAAGAAGCTCTCCAGACCTGCAGCTTTAGCTCGTGAGATCCATGAAGTTCAGTGTCCAAGAAACAGCTTGCTCATCGACGTTGTTCTCCTCCTTGGATGGCAAGTGAGGCTGCTTCCAAGCGGGTGGGCTCTGCAGCTATACCGGCAAGATGCTATGAAATGCTCCACTTCTCCGTTGTCGCTGAACATGGCGGCATCAAGTTGCCATGTGCGGTCCGTTCGGCATCTTGGTGACTGCTATGGGGTGCGCTATCTCAGGTGCTGGAGGGAGGGAGGCTGCACTGCAAAACTAGGCTGAATCGGCATTGTCGCAGTAGACTTGTCATTTGCAAATGTCGGGATCTTGAAGCATACATGCCTGGCTACAACAAAATTGCATCTGATTTAGAATCTACCTGTGACAGACTGGTGCCGGCCGGCACGCTGTGCAGTTGCCCGGAGCTATATCCTGTGCCGTGCGATGAAGTTGTACAAGTAGCAGGCTGTGTGATTGGCCGCTAGCCGAGCTCTTCTTGCGAGGAACCTCTATCTGCAGCTTGTTTGAGCCACGGTTGGAAAACCAGATGACATTGAAATTGTTGCATGCAATCGACGAGCATCAGGCACAAATCAAACAGGCGCACATGTATGTGAGAACTTTTTTCCAGGTTGAATCTACAGCAGCTCCTGATGGCGGATCACGTAGCAACTCCAGCACGGCCCTTGCGAAGAGCCCAACCTACCAGCTCCCTTGTGGTTCCAGCTACATGAATGCCCCCGAGGCCCAAGGCCATGACCTTCAGTAAGATGGAGGAGTCCGAAGATCCTGCAGAGCTTGTGCTGGCGGCAGCTCTTTGGATCCGCATCGTTCTCCGGCTTCAAGCTTCTGGGCTTCCGGTTGCTGGCCCCAAGATTCTCCATGTCTTCCCTCAAGCTGCTGGATCACTCGTCTTCTGCCCACGTCGCTTCAGAAAGAGGTCCACCCGCGCGGCAAGCTTAAAAGAGTCCTCAACCTGCGGGCCAGGGCAAGGATGGCCATGAGTTGTTGTACAAGTATAGTCCCCCTGAAGTAGATAGAATATGGGGTATATGGGGATCTTATTTTAATATACCCAAAGACATATTCTATCTACTTAAGGGGACTATAGATCAATGTCATGTTCATGCTTGACGAGGCACGGGATCAGCAGCTGAAGCTGCCGTAGGATCAAGCGCATGATCTCCTTGCATGCGTGGTAAATGTGCAAACCACACCACATTTAGGCTCCGAACTGCATTCTACAGATGAGTCAGAGTCCATCACAATTTGGCGGCTGTGGTGGCAGCGGCGGCGGCGGGGGCAACATACTGTGAAGCTCGTCCAGGAGGTCGTCCAGCTGACCTACTGTTCTCCCCCAGACACCCCAGGATTAAACCCTAAACCCTAAACCCTTTTCCAGAGCAAACGAGCACAATTTGGCAAACCAGAAGCTAAGAGCACTTCATATCGTGGAAATACGTATGAAAACGGTTTCCGTGCTCTAGCTGGCAAGTGGCAGTGGGGTTACCAAGGGGCCAGTAGGGTTGATAGGGATCCCTTTGGTATGAGTGGTTGCATATACTCCCATGATATGTTCCTGAATAGGAACCCATGTCCATTAATCATAGGAGAAATATTGACTGTAGCTCATATGGAGATTTTTAGAAATTCATCTTAACACGCGTCCCTATTCTACGGTCACATATATGAGTTTCGGCTATTTTGGAAAAATGATCCAGGCCCATATGTCACCATGATGGATCTACACAGGAGGGCATCTGGAGAATCATGTGGTTCTTCTATGGTATTGGTGACTGCAGCAAGGGTCTCTTTGGTAGTGGACCCCCTGTTTGAGAATGCCATTTTGAGAGACCGCTTCAAACGTAGGAGAGTATGCGGGAGTCGTTGAGCCACTACTTCTCCTTTTTTTGCTGGGATTGTTTCCCGGAACCATAAACCCTAAATCCTAGACCCTAAACCCTAAATCCTAAATCCTAAACCTAAATGTTGTCTGTAGCTCACATGTGCTTGCATGTCCAACCTCGCTCCACAGTATCACTTTCATGGCGCGTCTTCTGCAGCCCGTCCCAAAGTAGCTCTGGAGTGACCTCAACCATGCAAGTGGCTTCCATTTTCTTATTGATTATTACTATACAGCCCCTATATCCTGTAGGCCCTACAGATCCCATCATTGGGGTAGTAATATCTCCTTAAACCTGTGGCTCCACAGGAAGCTATGGATGCCTGCTTAGTTGTCGGCGCTAAGCAAGAACTGCAGCAAAGGCTCCTGGCTGCCCAGAGATGCTGTTGCTAAAGCTTCAACATCTCTGCTCGGGATCGGCTGGCCCGTGATACTGTCAAGTAACTGCTCCGTTCCGATGGATGCGAGCAGGGCCA
>CAJNIZ010001572.1:1011-15691 GCA_905231905.1 Symbiodinium pilosum
AATTATTATCCAACTGTTACTGACTGGGGGCGGTACCCAAGTTTTTACTTTAAGTGCAATGGCGCTTCGGTCCCTTCCAGGGCTACAGGGATATGTCGGGTTGAAGGGTTGAGGGCTCCGGGGTTCCCTAGACAGGCGGCCCCTCATGGATGCCAAAGATATATGGGGGTTTTCCAAAATTAGGGGTACCATTTTGGGGGTTCCAGTTTAAGGACTGTAGTATTTTGGGGTCTATATTGGGGTTCCCTTGTTTAGGGAAATTACCATATGGAGTACAAGGGATCAGGGTAATTTCCGAGCGATGGCACCGCAGATGTCATACCCCTTAGATTAATCACCTCCCAAGTCATAGTAAGCATGCCCTCCAAGAAACATAAGCTCTTGTTGAGTATTGGGAATTGGGAACATTTGATATTTTTTGGGGGGTACGGAGGACCTTTGGAATGGCAATAGAAGAATAGAACGGTTAGGATGGCCGCTGTGGTCGAGAGCCAAACTCTGGTACTGGGAAGAGGGTAACGGCAATGCAGCAACAAACATGATGTAGATGTTCTTAAGCTTGGAGACTTTAAGATGTACTGCGTAGCTGTGCAGGACAAAATAGGCTTGGAGCACTCAGGGTGGATGGGTCTAGACGTGAAAGACCACATGATGGAGAAGATGATGTCGTACACTTCATAGGTTCGTGAACAATCCCTTATACTAGGCTAAATGATCCTAATTGGGAGATCCCACGGGAACTAGCGTAGAGGGCGTGCTTCAGGGAACCCGTAAACACTTCAGCTGATTCCGGCTCAAAATTGAGACCTCCATACACCCTCAGGTTCAGGTTTCAAGGCTTTTGACCTGGACTTTTGAGAAGGTCGTCAGGGGCATAGTGCTAGGGTCATTGTGGCTCCTACTTTCACATGTTTGTGAATAATCCACAGCTCAAGGGGACAATTCGAATGTACAAGCAAGATAGTTTAAGTTACTATATTATCCCAGTATAATGGAGAATCACCTGGAAAAGAAAATGAAACATGAAATGAAAACTGTTGTTATTTGGGGATTTAGAGAATTATCCGGATATATAGGGGCCTCTTCTTCGTTTTTTGTAGGTCGTAAGTTCTTCATAGAATTCAGTTATGCTCACAAAGTGGGGCTTTTCGTCCCCAGGTTGCTGGGGTGTTGGAAAATCAATTACAAAAAACGGAAGCCACCATGGATTTAGGGTGTAGGGCGGATTGCGGCCCTTGAGGGTTCTCTGGGTGTTGGATGGATTAAGATGGCTTTTGGATTTGAGGATTGCAGTGCTTCAGGATTCAGAGTCTACTTCAAACCTCAAGCCATATATGGGGATTTCCCAAAATTAGGGGTATTACTTTGGGGGGTCCCCATAATAAGGACTATAGTATTTTGGGGTTTATATTGGGGTTCCCTTATTTTGGGAAACTACCATATGCCTGTATAGGCCCTATGCGCATGATCCCCCCCTAAACCTATACCCCCTGCAAAGGGATCTTGATGGCCCACGGACCCTCCAGGACGCCCATGGGCTCTCCAGGAAGCCTGGCGCGGAGGCCGGGTCTCTTCACGGTTTAGCTTACTGGTGCTCAGGACGGAATGGGTTACAGGGAAGATCATCAGAAGGCATGTAGGAGCTGATTCCTCCTTCCCTATTTCCCTACGAGCCAACAGTAAGTTCCAGGTGTAGCTCATCTGCTGCTTCTGCTGAGAGCTTGGGTCCAAAGTCATTGCAATGCACCGCAGCAGGCCCAAGCCAGATGTTGGTTCAAGTTTGAGGGTACATCCGAAAGTATGTCAAAGAGAATCCTCATATTTGGTGCCACCGGCAAGCAGGGCGGCGCTGTCGCGCGCGAGCTACTGTCCGCCTTTGGAGGCAGTGCTACACTCTATGCTGTGACTCGCAACTCCACATCCCCAGCTGCTCAAAAGCTTGAGCAGCAAGGTGTCAATCTTGTCATAGGTGACATGGAGGACGCGCGCCCAGAATCCACTCTAAAGGCAGCGATTGCTGATGCTAAGCCTACACACGTCTTTCTCATGTCAAATGAGAAGGTGGGCACGTTCTCAAAGGGCAGCTTCTGCACTCAAGAGCTTGCAGCCGCAAACCGCATGCTTGACTTCCTGGAGGCCTGTGGAACTGTGCAGTACATTGCTATGAGCTCGGTAGCAGGCTGCCACCAGGGGGCAAGATATTCAATGCCGAATTTCAAGGTGAAAGAGGACATCGAGGCCGCGCTGAAAAGTAGGGGGATGAAGTGGACGGTGCTTCGACTGGTCACGCTGATGGACAACTTTGTGGACAAAGAGCTTGGGGGACTGACAAGAACCAGTGTGACAGGCCTAGCAAACAATTCCGCGATGGAGATGTGGTACGTGAGCTGCAGGGACCTGGGGGTGGCTGTGGCAACATGCTTTGCCAAGTCGTCAGACACTTACCTGTCCAGTGGGTAGGGTGAAGTTTTTGGTAGCATGGGCACCTGTCTGATGTAAACCAACCAAAAGGTTAACTTGTGACAAGCTCTAGATAGTGGACACCTACTTGGGAGTGGTGAGTAGTGAATGGACAAGCGGATCCTATATATCCTCCTGCGAATACCACAGCATCCTAAACCCTAAGCCCTGCTGCGAATACCACGGCGCCCTAAACCTTAAACCCTTAAGGACACATCCTGCGAATACCGCGGCACCCTAAACCCTAAACCCTTGTCCTGCGAATGCCATGGCGCCCTAAACCCCTCAAGGCACCTAATGCGAATACCACGGCACCCTAAACCCTAAACCCCTAAAGAGGGTGGTTCCACGGCATTGACTCCTGCTTCAGATGGATATGGAATGATTGCCATCAAGGTCAGCTTTGTCGGTAAACCACCTCCTGCAAAAAACCACGGCGCCCTAAACCCTAACCCCCTAAGGACACCTCTTGCGAATTCCACAGCACCCTAAACCCTAAAACCCGAAAGACACCTCCTGCAAATTGCACAGCACCCTAAACCCTGAACCCCTAGGACACCTCCTGCGAATACCATAGCACCCTCAACCCTAACCCCCAAAGGACACCTCCTGCGAATACCACGGCGCCCTAAACCCTGAACCCCTAAGGACACCTCTTGCGAATTCCACAGCACCCTAAACCCTAAACCCCGAAAGACACCTCCTGCGAATTGCACCGCACCCTAAACCCTGAACCCCTAAGGACACCTCCTGCGAATACCACAGCGCCCTAAACCCTAAACCCCCTAAGGACACCTCCTGCGAATACCACGGCAAGACCATCAACCTGGCGAGTCAAAAGTTGAGCGGTGCAGAGATTTGCTCGGCTTACGCCAAGGTCATCGGCGCAGAAGCAAAGGCGGGAGCTTCTTAAAAGAAATCCCTACATGAGCTATAGTCTAAACTCCTTTATGAGCTTATATAGGGGATTATACAGGGCAGTATTGTAGGGGTTATTAAGGGGGATACTAGGGAGTTTAGACAATAGCTCACATGATCCCTATAGGGTGCCGTATAACCCCAGTAGAACCTCACGTATCCGCAGGAATCCCATGAAAATCCCCAGATATCACCAGAGTCCCTTGGAGCCACCCCTCTTGAGAAACTCAGAGGTGAAGTACACACCGGTGATGGGACCCTGCTTGATGAGCATGGGCTTCATAATGCCGGATTTCGTGGCCATGCACAGGTATTGGGAGAAGGTTGGCTATCCCATTGAAGCACCTGACCAGGAGGACTTCAAAGAGCTGGTGCCTGAACCATGGACCATTGAAGACTACTTCAGGAGCCTGGGTGACAGAATCCCGATGTGAGGTAGACTGCGTAACAGGGCCATGCGCAAGTGAAGTCTACCTCATGAGCCTGGGTGACAGAAGCCCGATGTGAGGTTGACTTCGTGACGCTTTAGGGGACCTTAGGGACTAAACCCGAAATCTTAAGAACTGAGCTTTAAACCTTAGAGTCTAAGAACTGAGCCCTAAATCCTTGTGTCTGGAGAGACTCTGTGTCCAGGGTGGACAGGTCGAGCCTTGGGGGATGATCTTCCGGCTTGGAGGTGTCCCCGGGTTCCAGCGCCGGACGTATGCATGCTAAAATTGAATGGAAATTTTTAGGGTATAGGGACAACTCAGAATCAAATGGAAAAGGACATGGAACATGAATTCCTAACCCTAAACCTTGAACCCTAAACCCTAAAACTTAAGCCGTCAACCCTAAACCCACACTCTTCGGAGACTGAAGCTCATCCACATGTGGCCTGCCAGAAGGTCACACAATGCAAAACTGCACTAGGTTCAGGGCTTAGGGTTTAGGGTTTAGGGCTTAGGGTTTAGGGTTTAGGGTTTCCGTTTGGATCACGGGGCAGAGGAGGGCTTTCATTTCAGGTCAGCGGTCCCTTCATCATCTCAGTTTCCATTTCAATTCCTCCTTTTCTTTTCCAACTGATTCTCCATTATCCCTAAACCATGAATCATGCCCCTAAACCCTAAAACCCTAAACCTTTAAATCCCTAACAGTTGGATTTTCCATTTTCTTCTGCGTTTGAGTCTCGATGCTGCCCATCATCGTTCTTGCCCGACATGAGGCATGTCTGGAATGAGGAAGGACTGAGTAGACGGAGTTGGGCAACAATAAAGAGAGTAAGAAAATCAAGAAGAATAATGTGTAGTGTGTAAAGCATGTACTACGGGTTTTGCTCTCTCCCAGCATGTCGTGCAGAAAGCTTGAGGGCATCCCCACATCCCGGCTGAGCCCACATGAGCTACAGTCTAAACTCCTAGTATTCCTCTTAATAACCCCTATAATAATGTCCTATATGCAGGATATAATCCCCTATGTGTTTAGACTATACCTCACATGCGCTTGCTGTTTGATTCCAAACTTTTGTGAAGGCTGGGACCTTCTTAGATCCTTTACACAGGGTTTAGGCTTTAGGGGTTTAGGCTTTCGGGTTTTGGTGCCGTTAGTCAGTTTGTCACTGGATTTCTCACAAAGAAGCAGGTGTATTTCAGTGAAGTATAGGGCAGCTAGGTTTTCCACCCTCCCAGCATGTTGCTGAAGCCCTGCCCTTTGACAGCTATGCGTCTGGAGGGGTGAACGCGGGTATTCCTTGACAATGGTAATCGACAAGTACGAGTAATGTTAAGAATGTTCATGTCCGTAGTATTATCATCCATCTTCTGGTAACATCCTCAACAGCAAACCTGAAGCGTTGGCGTGGTCAGGCGCTCCAGCTGCGCGGCAAGCACCGACACATGATCCGAGACGAGTGAGGCGGGTACTGCCTTGCTGAAATGGTCATTCCATAAATAGGAGGCACATCGCAGACCTAATGTACCATTATCCTCAAAATAAGTACCCTAAAGCTGGGGCAGGGAGGGTTCAGCAAGAAGGGCTCTTCGTACATTAGCATGAGAGATCAAGTCGCTGAGGAACGCTGTACGTCTACACTAACAGTTCTTTGTTAATGTAGGGCCCTAAGTTTCCAACATGATGGTCTCACGTTCCTGGTATAATGGTGGTATAGGGTACCGCAAGTAGACTTCAAAATGACGTGGCAATTCTTACAAGGGAGGTTCTTAGAAGAATTTTTCAAGAATCCCTAAAAGGTGACCCCCATAATCCCCCTATAATCACCAATGCCCCTGTAACCCTAGACCCTAAACCCTATACCCTAAATCCTAAGCCCCAAACCGCTATATCCGCGAGGGTCCCTCCGGGCTTAGGGGCTCGAAACCTTGACTGTGATGTTCTGAGTGTTGTGATAATTCTCATCGGTTTAGGGTTTAGGGTTAGTAACGGTAAGAATAGTAAGGATAGTAAGAATAGTATAGTAAGAATAGTAAGAATAGGTATAATAGTAAGGATAGCAACACTAGCACTAATAGCAGGAGTAGTAAGAATAGTAAGATCAATAGTGTTCATATCATTTTATTCTTGTCAGTGTTTTTGCTATTGCCATTGTTGTTGTTATTGTTGCTAGTATTGAACAATTGTGATTATTTTCGTTAATATTGTTACAGAACGGGATGCATTGCAGGCTCAGTATATTCCGCATGAGAACTCCTATACAACCTCTCGCCAGAACAGGCAGAAGCGATGGGCTATGCATGACTAGCATTTACGGCACTGTTTCAAAGGGGACTGAGAAAACGCCCGCCGCACGCCTGCAGTAATAATGTCCAAACAACTTACTATACGTGTATATATATATGTATACACACATACGTATATATATGTATATAGATATGTGCACGTGTGCATATACATGCATGCATGCGCGCATGTATGTAATTATGTATGTGTGTATGTATGCATGCATGCATGCATGCATGCATGTATGTATGTATGCATGTATGCATGTATGCATGTATGCATGTATGCATGTATGCATGTATGTAGGTATGTATGTCCATATATTTGTATATATATATATGCATATATGTATGTTTATATATGTATATATGTATGCGTGTATGTATGTGTGTGTATGAAGGGATTGGCACTGATAATAGTGGCGGGCTTGCATGGCATGCGCATACGTAACGAGAGAAGGTGGTCTCCATCAAGATCAGTATACTCCACCAGAGGAGTAGTAAGAACAGTAAGATCAATAGTGATCATATGATTTTTATTCTTGTCAGTGTTTTTGCTATTGTCATTGTTGTTGTTGTTGTTGTTGCTAGTGTTATTGAACAATATGTAACTATCTTAGTAAACACCTGCAATCCCTGGGCCGTAACTGTTTGATGGTATAGGAATGATGAATACGGACACAGTAGTTTCCTGTCTGAGTTGCAAACCAGCCATTGAACAAATACCTGAAAACGCGTTCTTCATGCGTAAAACCAACACCACAACCCTGGACCCTAAACTATACTCCCTCACACCTACCCTAAACCTTAAACCCGTAAACCCTAAACAGTGAACCCCTAAGCCCTAAACCTTAAGCCCTTCAAAACTAAACCCAACAAAAACCAAACTGCAGGTCTGCTGGTCTCGCCTCTGGCGCAGGGTGCGAGACTGAGGGTTTGGGACTGCTTGGCAGAGGTTGATTAAGCACTTGCTGAAGTTCACTCCCTAACTGATGAACCTTAACTGCACTGCGGATTGGTAGGGAGTATGATCCCTATATCATGCCGTATACAAACATACTCTCTTATTTCCTGTTAGACCCAGTACAATAGCCTGACTGCAGAGAACTGTTCTGCTTCCTGTGGTGCCTTGCGCGAGGGAGTGATCAGAGTGGGGGGCTGCGTTGGACGGGTGATGGCTGGGATAGGTGAGCGTCTAGCCTGTGAGCCCTGAAGCATCCTTAACCTACCCTAAACCCTAAACCCTAAACCCTGCCTCACAGCTTCCTAAACCCTGAGGAGGCAGGCGTACCAGGCCATGAATCTAGACATGGTAGGTTGTAAAAAATGGATCCCGTTTAGATACCCATTACAATGGCCCCTGATATTCAGGGTATCCCAAACCCTCTCAACCCTTAAGCCTAAACAAAACGGTAACTCTTCACATGATCTGTAGTCTAAACTCCTTAACAGGGTTGTATAGGGGATTACATAGCAGCCTGAATCTAGGGTTTAGGGTCTAATATGGGACCTAAGGCCTTTTGGTGGGCTTCGAGGGACCCTTAAGGGTACATATAGGGTAGATAGTAGGTATATAAGGATGTTAGGGTTAAGGGCCCATACTAGCGGTCCATGGTTTCAACCTTAGACAGAATAAACCTCTCGGAGGGTTATGTAGGGATTCTGCAGGGTTTACATAGGGTCATACAGGGATTCCATAATGATCACATGGGGTTTATATAGGAATTCATATAGGGGTTATACATACAACTATGTTTTTTTTTAGGTTGTTCGCCCTTTGGTATATACAGGATGAATGTGGCACCATCTTAGAGTGTGGCGGTTGGTACTTGCTGAGGGTAGGTGGGTGCAGATCCGATTTCTCTATACATAGTCCTTCCTAATACCTGTCAAACCCAACAGCTTACGACCTTCATCCTACAGGTCCCCTAAACCCTAAACTTCCTTGCTGACAGGAAGCCGAACCGTATACCCCTGGGATCTGACTTGTGGCTTCCGCTCGTGACGCCCAGGCTTTTGCTAGCTGGCTGGCAACAGGCTGGAAGCTTTTGTCTCCTCAACCTCCAAAAGCTTTGATATTGGGGTTATATTGGGATAATGGAAAATAAAATGGAAGCTGCTATACTGGAGAATCAAATGGAAATCAAAATGGAAGATGACATGGAAACTAGGGAATATATATGGGGGCTATATTGGGGACATACTGGGATAATGGAAAATTGAATGGAAACTACAATTCAGGGTTCAGGGTCTAGGGTTTAGGAGCAAGACGGATCTCCTCATGCACCCCCAAAATACACTCCCGGAAACTAACATGGAAACCCAAAAAGGGCCCTATAAAGACTACAGTCCTTCTAAAAGGGGGCCATATGGGTTTCCATGTTAGTTTGGGGGAGTGTACTGTTCGTTTTTTACCTGGGGGACCCCTAAACCCTAACCCGCCAAAGAGGATAACTTTGAGTACCCTGTACATGAAGGTTTCTGACCCCAAATGGAAACACAGTTTAGGGTTTAGGGTTCAGGGCTATGCAGAGCTAATGTCCATCTTGGCGGGTGCTGCTACAGTCGATGTTGAAGTTCTACATGACCCTGGTACCTTATACTTTTGGAATATTGCACTGTTGATTTTAAAGGTCATGCAGTGGTTTCTCGTATGAACAGTATCAAGCCCTGTATAATCTCTGTATCCATTTCATTTTCCATTTTCTTTTCCATTAGATTCTCCGTTATTGGGGTAACACCCCCAAACCCGACACCCTGTTTCCATTTTCTTTCCATTATCCCTGGAAAATCCTCATAGCAGTAGTATGGGGCTACTCAGGAGTACTCAGAGTCAGGATGCTGGTGCATTGGGTTTAGGGTTCAGGGTTTCGGGCTTGTTCCAGGTCGTGGCATGCGTCAATGTAGCTTACTGTCAGTGTGGCTTCATGTTTGTTTTGCGGCTTTAGCTCCCCTTACTCAGCGCCCAAAAGGAAGCCTGTTCATCCCTGACATTCTAAAGGCCTTAACAGATGCCACAATATTTGACTCCTAAACCCTAAATCCTGAAAACGATGTAATCCTAAGCCCCAACCCTCAAACCCTCGTACGCCCAAACTGGGTAGGGTGCATACTGGCATACTGTATCAGGCCACATCAAGACGAAGGGCGCTTTCGAGCCAGGAACCTGTTCCAATGTTTGTTAGCGCCGGGTTTAGGGTTTGGGCTTGAGGTTCAGTTTAGGAGCTTCAGAAGCCATAATCTAAACTTTTTAAGGGGGCTATATCAATGATTATAGAGGGGACTTTTGTGGGGGTTATAGGGGGCTACTAGGAGTTAAGACTATGGCTCACATTAACATCCCCCAGCAAATGATAAACAGAAATGACTTGTGGACCCAGCCCTGTCAAGAGTCTCCAGGCCATTTCTTGCATTTATGGATGTGCTTTCTGCCCTAAACCCTAAACCCTAAGGGAACAGATAAGCAGACTACTAAGCAGCTCAAAAGTTGTCCTACGCCCTAAGCTATGTGGTATCAATCAGGTGGCAGAACACTCCTCAAGTTGTAATTAGGTTAAAACCTATATGCCCCCTCCAGACTTATGATTCTAGCTACTACTCGTGTTTTGTAACATGCCAAATATCGTGGCAGAACCTGAAGAAGCACTCCCCTGGGGCAAGGTCCTTATTCTGCCATAAGGATTGGAAGAATGCAAGCTACTCGTAAGGCGCAAGGAAATAGGGTTCCTCATCAGCTCAGAGTAGTTAGGGTTTAGGGTTTAGGGTATGGCTTCGTGCTATCCTATGGAGGATGGCATCGCGTTAGGAAATGCCCGGAAGGGAGCCAGAAATGGCCCCCCTGGAGCCCTAAACCCCAAACCCTAAACCCTCAACCCTAAACCCTCAACCCTAAACCCTAAACCCTGGGACAGCAGCCATTAGGCTCGGCGTTAGAGTCATGAGGCCTTCACAGAGAAGGATGGGCTCGGCCTCCCTCATTTCGACGAAGCAAGCATAGGGTTTAGGGTTTAGGGGTTTAGGGGTTTAGGGTTTAGGGCCATGAAAACGGAACCTTAAACTTATTGGTTCTGAGTAGGGACTACGGGAGTATAGACGTTTTTTAGGGTTTAGGGATAGGATGTAGGAATTAGGGTTTAGGGTTTGAGGTTTAGGGTTGAGGGTTCGTAGGGAATAAGGGAGTATAGTACAGGGGTTATATGGGGATCATATTCCCTTGTTCCGTACTCAGGACCATTAAGTAAACCCTACCCTAAAGCTCTAATGTTAAAGGTTGCAAGAGCACCCACGCTTTCTAGCTTAAGCCTTGCGATCCTCACCGTCCACCCTGAAAACCCTACACCCTGAACCCTAAGCCCTAAACCTGAAAATTCGAGGCCCTAAACCATGAACCCCAAACGCCTAGGCCCTAAACCCTAAACCCTATAACCCTTTAACCCTATACCCTAAACCCTACACCCTATACCCTAAACCCTAAACCCTAAACCCTAACCCTATACCCTGAACCCTACAATCCCTTGAAATTCCCTGGCGGCCCATGGCCGGCCATGGCGTTGGCTGTCGCTGACCCATACTTGGAGGTGGCAGAGGCAGGGTAAGGGGCTGCTTACAGGGACAGGGGGTTAGGGTTTAGAGTTTAGGGGGGTTTAGGGTTTAGGGAATAGGGTTTTTTAAAGGAAGTTAGAGGACCTAGATAGGGTTTTGAAGGGGTTATGGGGGGTTATAGGTTTTGGATTCTTCGCTGGTATCTTCGTACTGATTTTGTGAGGGGTCTCAGCGGTGAAGGGATCTGTGGACATTACAGAGGGGTATATGGGTTTAGACTAGCGGAGAAGAAATGAAAACAATATGGAAGAAGACATGGAAACTGGCATTGTATGTGGTCTGTAGAGAGGCAACCCTGGGGACTTGAGCCTAGATAATTGGAATGGGAAGTAGGGGTAAAGCGGACATGAGTCAGATTCGATCAGGGTGAAACAGAGTGTGGATTATACTCACTGACTGGCTAGTTAGATCAGGCAATGGGCAGGAGTGCGCACTCACAACAACTCAGTTGTCCTCCGAATGGCAGCTGTGATTGCATCGAATCGCGCAACCACTCGGAGGAAACTGAGTCAGGCAAAGTTGCTGATGCCGGACAATTTCTGGTGAGGTTTCGCGGCTCGACAGAAAATTGAATGAGTTTGGCGCAGTGAAAGCACGCTTCATTGCCGTCCCAGGTGGGGCCACAATATGTGACCTGGGAATGGCATCCAGTGATTGAAGGCGGAGGAATGTAGAAAGTGCTGCTTTGAATTTCGTGAATCGCTTCAAAGCCGCAAGAATCTCTTTTTGGCCCCGGGCGCTCCGGTATGCGCGAACGAATCTCATCTGCAGACATGCTCTGCCAAGTATCAAGAGAAATTTGTGTAATGCAGGTAATCTGGTTTACGGCCGCATCAGGGTCAACTCTGCATTGAAGAGCTTAATTGACCCAAGGAGGGGCAGGCTTTTCATGCGCAAAAACTGGTATCCTCGAAGTACCATCAAGGGGGGAATGATGCAAGAAGCATTGACGTTCATTGATGGCATCAATGAAGTCCGCAGTGGTAATACGGATAGCAGTAGCGTTACAATGATGATTGATTCACAGTCCTCGTATGCTGCAGTTAGAAGGTGTGTGGATAGCGTCCACAACATTCCCACATCAAGACATTTGGCCAAGAATGGGGCAGTCTTGCTGCCAACCTGAATGAAAACGGCCTGCGACCAAGTTTTGATGTTGATAGCAACTGGAGAGTTGAAATGTGTCGCACGGGACCAAAACGAGAAAATCAAAGAGTAACCGGTTGGTGTTGCACCCCACCTATTCAAATCTGTTCGTGTGTTGGGCGGTTTCCATTGCAATGGAAGCAGTTCCGCTTGACGGGTGAAGGCTTTTTGCTTAATGGGATCAGTTTGCAGCGGGGGGGAAACCGTATTCGCTGGGTGTGCAATGTCTAAGTTACGTTGGGGGGTATCTCATACCACAGTTAAATGAGAATACCGTGAATACTAAAAATCCTGCATGACTCTAAGTACCTTATGCCTTGGGAATCATGGCATTATAGTATACTAATGCAGGATTCCTAGTATCAACAGTAGCAAGGGATGATGTTTGCTGACTATCCTTAAACCCCAATTTCTACATGTAGGCTTCTACTGTAGGCTTCACGGGTGTTGGGTTCATGGTTCAGTGTCTGGGATTGAAACTTTAGTTTTTTTGCCTAAGGGTTTAGGGTTAAGGTCATGGGATGATTAGAGTTTAGAGCTTGGTGTTGAGGTTTCGGAAGAAGGTACCGTAACGTAGAAGCCTGAAAAAGCCGCAAGGGCACCCCCTTCTTCTGCCCGAATTTAGGATCGTGTCATCTACTGCCCAACCCCAATTTGGATTTCTTAGGCTCCAATAATCGGCCGTTCCTGCGCAAGAGGTGATGCCTGTTGGAATGTAGGGCTTGGGCACAAGGGAGGGGGCACACAAGATGCGAGATGGAGGATTGCTTAGAATCAGGGTTGGGGGTTTGATTTTTAGGGATTAAGGTTTGGGGGTTTAGGGTTTGGAGGTTTAGGCTTTAGGCATTGCGGGGTCAGAGCAAACCCTGGTCCAGGATGATGGTGCAGTTGCGGAAAATGACCCCTACATGGTCTCCGCTGCAGTGAAGGTGGGCCCATGTTTTTTTTCTGCTGTGAGGGATACATGAGGAGAACACACAAGGTACGCTGGATAATTTTGTCGGAAACTCCAATATGGGAGTCGAGGATAATTCTGGGTTTGCGGAGTTGCGGAACATTTCGTCGTGCTGCTGCACTGGATGGGGCTTGGGGCACATGAGTGACACTTCGTTTTAAGACTTCAAGCCCTGTTGAATACAGTAGTGGGAACGAAGTATGAAAACCCTAAACCTAACTTTTCATCACGGCTCCTACCCAGGTCCCTAAAGTGGCCTCTGCCTGTCTTTTGTAGGACCTTACAAAGTACATGATGGGTTTGAATGGGTCCTGGAACGTCCTGGACCAAACCAGGAACCCTAAACCCTAAACTCTCGACCTCACACCACAAATCCAAATCCTGCATCGTAAAAAATCCGCATAGTTCCCAAAGTTTAGGGTACGGTGTCCTGCAAGATGTTGAGTATCCACTTTAAACCTAATCCCTAAACCCTAAACTCTAAGAACTCAGGTGCGAAGCCAGCCATCGAGTCCACGGCCCTCCAGTGCAGCTACTGGGGCTGTAGCGAGGGGTTTCTCCTGGCTTCGGGTACCCTTGAGAGCTCCAGAGAGATGTAAATGGAAAATGACATGGAGATTGGGGTTATGTAGGGATAGGGATAATTACCACTATTATGTTTCCATATGCCTTGTATGAGTATAGTATATGGTACCTCAAATGGACCTCAAAATGATATTGGTAATTATTTAGGCCCCGGTAGTATATGGGTCCCATTTGAGGATTTTGTAGGCTAGGGAGCGGGGATGGAGGTCAAGGGTAAGGGGTGTAGGGTCCAGGGTCGAGTGTGCCGATATTTCTTAGAGGTTGGCGTTTTAAGATGTTGCGCTGATATCGTTTCACTTTGGGGCTTGATCCGGTGTAGTGGGAGAGGGGTTAAGCTCACCTCAGGGGACTTAAGCCCGACTTAGCAGTACCCGGGAACCTTCAAGTAGATTCCATGGAGTATGCTTGTCGGCACCCAATAGGATGGAGTTCCCGTGCTCCTGATCTTCCATGCTGATACCCAGACCCCTGGGAGGATTTAAAGATTAGATCCCCTATCTAGACCCATTATAAACCCTATAGAATCCTTATATAATTTCCCCTATGGTTCTAGGGGATCTAATTTTTAGATCCTTTTAGGGGTCTGGGTAGAATCCTTTCCTCAATTCCCCATCAGGCACCAGTGAGCACGCGGCACTTTAGGGCATCTTAGCGAGAACCCGGGGCATACTCCGTGCCAGGGGCAAAAGTACCCTAAATTCTCGAAATCAGTCCCTGACGCAAAACCCTAACAGGGACCCATGTGAAAACCATACAATCCCCATATTATCTGTTTGGGGTATAGCCTTCATATGTTCGCGGGGTCCTCAAGGGTAACCCCATACTGGGCAGTCCCTACTGAGGGCATCCGAGGGCCCCCTGTTGTGCTTCAAAGGAAACCTTTTGAGTTCATGACTCCCTAACCGACCCTCAACCCTTAAATAGGCAACCCAAACCCTAAAAAGCCTTAAAATCTCCTTTTACATCCTAAGGCCTAGGGAACTTAAATGCAGCGGCCAGAAAATAGATGTGGAGTTTATAGGACGGGGTTTCCTTATGATGACGACGACTTAATGGAGGTTCCTTAACGGCAAAGAAGCCTACATCCAGACCCTACACCGTAAACACTAAACTCTAAACCCTAAACCCATATACCCTAAGCCCTAAACTCCTCAACCCTAAGCCCTAACTCCTAAAACCTAAACCCTAAATAGTAGTTTCCATTTTACTTCCCAACTATAAGCCCTATAATACCCCCACATAGCCCCAATATCCTAAACCCTAAACCCTAAACCCTAAACCCTAAACCACCCAAAATCCT
>CAJNIZ010001573.1:0-23492 GCA_905231905.1 Symbiodinium pilosum
GCTGATCGAAGCGCTGAAGGATCAAGATAGAGATGTGCGTCTTTCTGCTGCAGAGGCCTTGGGCAAGATGGGTCCAGCAACAGGTGAAGCCGTCCCGCAGCTGATCAAAGCGCTGAAGGATCAACATTATTCTGTACGCGCAAGAGCTGTAGAGGCTTTGAGCAAGATTGGTCCAGCAGCGGGTGAAGCTGTCCCGCAGCTGATCGAAGCGCTGAAGGGTCAATACACTTTGGAGCGCAGTTCTGCTGCAGCGGCCTTGGGCATGATGGGTCCAGCAGCAGGTGAATCTGTGCCGCAGCTGATCGAAGCGCTGAAAGATCAACACTCTTTTGTACGCATAAGCGCTGCAGAGGCCTTGAGCAAGATAGGTCCAGCAGCAGTCGAAGCCGTCCCGCAGCTGATCGAAGCGCTGAAGGATCATCATTCTCTTGTACGCAGCAAGGCTTTAGAGGCCTTGAGCGAGATGGGTCCAGCAGCAGGTCAAGCTGCGCCGCAGCTGATCGAAACGCTGAAGCATCAGGATATGCTTGTGCGCGTTTCTGCTGCAGTGGCCTTGTGCAAGATGCGTCCAGCAGCAGGTGAAGCTGTGCAGCAGCTGATCGAAGCGCTGAAGGATCAAAATCTGTTCCTGCGCAGAACCGCTGCAGTGGCCTTGGGCAAGATGGGTCCAGCAGCGGGTGAGGCCGTCCCGCAGCTGATCAAAGCTCTGGAGGATGATCCTAAACCGGAGGCCGCAGAGGCCTTGTGTAAGATAGGTCGAGCAGGCGCTTCCATTTTAGGTTCTGCAGCTGTGCGGAGGAGGCTTGTGAATGTTCTTAGGCAAATTGATGATGCGCGACGCCCAGCTCACGGGGCCGTGTTGCAGCTTCTACTGTCGCTCAGTCAGCACTGTCAAGACTCCGTGGATCCAGTTGTGGCCGACGCCGTTGTGCAGGCGATATGGCTCAGTGACTGCGATGACGTTGTGTCGTCGGCGGTGAAGTTTCTCCCTATGATCCTGAAGGCAGTCGAACTTAGCACCTTCAAGCTGCGTGGCCTGGTGCAGCGAGCCTTCCGCATGGTGCCACATGATGTGGTTCAGTGCTCGCTGCACAAAATCTTGGAAGCCAAGAGCCCCTTTGACCTCCCTGGTCCAATGGAGCAAGACATCAGCCAGCCAGACCCCAGCGAAGTACTTCCAACGGACTTCAGAATTCTCAGCGACAGCTGCGCCCTCAACGCAGCCACGGAAGCAGCATTTTCTCAACGGACAGCCTACATTCCCGCAGGCAGTTCAGATTCTGAACCGCCGTTGCAGCTGGCTGCCCTTCAGATGGGTCAAAACATCGCAGCAAGTGCTGCCTCTGAAGAATGGTGGTACAGTGAGTCTGAACACTCTGGCAGTTCCTCGGAATTCTGGCAGATTTTTTCTTTCGAGAGGTCTGCTCAATGTGTGTATAGCTAAAGGCCACGCAAGGGCGGGTTGGAAATGAACACAAGGTGCTTCAAGCGCTCCGCATGGTTTCCTCTGAAAAGACATTGCTCCCGTCAGTGACGGAGTGCATGCGAGGCCGGCGAGGCCATGGCCTTAGTAAACCAGCTAATCACAGACCCCGTCTAGACATCTTATCCAATTCCCTCTCACTGCACGGGAGGTGTGGAGGACGAGGCGGACATGCAGTTTTGGAGGACTTGAAGGCACCTAGCGAGGAATTAGCCCTAAACCCGAGACCCTAAACCATTTGTGCTCTGTATGCGGTTCTGTCTCATGGCTGCTGTGGAAGTAGGGGGTGAGCACTCTGGGTTTGGGGATTCTCTGACACCCCCGGGATGCAAGCTGTTGGGGACAAGCTGCTGAAATCAGGTCTAAGTCTTAGGCTTCAGGCATTGCATGTACGTGGCACATGCATGAGGGTTGTTGACTCTATGTTAGTTCGTTTTCTGAGCTCGCTTACAAGCTTGTCGGTTGCTGAAGCAAGTGTGCCCGAAAACATCTTTCAGCCGGCCCTGCAGCCACATCCGCAGAATGAGCCAACCCGTAGTGCAGCTGAATGTTGGCGAGCATGGTGCACTCACTTTCCTCCTCGGGATCCAACTGAGACTTGGAACAGTGCCGTGAACTCATTTTACATGTTCTGTGCGAAGTAGATGTAGTTGTAAGCTCTACTTCCCGATGCTATCACGGAACACCTGTCCTTGACTATCACTATCATGTTGCGTAGCTCTAACAAGTAGCGATTCAGTGCAGGTTTCCCCATAGCCATCACCTTGCGACCGGGGCTTGACATGTTGAGCTGGGGTCTCCAGTAATCATAACAGTGGCCCTTCACCCAAAATGATGGTAAAGATGCGCCAGCATCCCCAGTTCCCCGCCTCCGCCCCAATGGTCCATGATATAGGGTATGATTAGTTTACCGGAGAGTTTGTACTTTTTGTATAGAAGGGCTTTGTAAGGTTTGAAGAAGGTTTTACAGAGCGATCTTATAGCAGATTTTTAAATGAAAATTTGAGAGGTTTTGCTAAGGTTTTATACAATTTCATGCAGGGCGTAGAGATAGAGGATTTCTAGCCGATTTATCAAGGTTATGTTCGAGTTCTAGAGGAGGTTTACACAGGGTTCATATCTCGTGTAGAAGGTTTACAAGAGGTTAAAGAATTCCTCTGGAGGGGTGTAGAAGGATTATTTATCAGTGTTTTCTATAGATGTATTGGGGTCTCTTAGAAGAACCTGTCCTTGGGTCCTGAGTCGAGGATTTATAGATTGTCTGAAGGGTGGTTTCGAGAGTAGAGTGGATGTGGCTGCATCCCCAGATCGTGATCATACCATTGGGAGGAGGGAGGGGAGGGTGGACTGGGAAGGCGGAGCCCGGACGCATAGGCTGTTATTATGGGTATTGGGGAGAACCCTAAATGCCAGCTTGTTCGTGGGAAGACATGATGACATGCGGTTGTGTTATTCACTTGTCAGCATAAGAAGACCATGTGCCATTACAGCCAGCTAAAAGCTTAGGTAACTTTTTTCAGGATACCCAGGGCCACTGTAACATGAAGCGTTCGAGGCTTCAAGGCACCTTAATCTGTTCATGGACATGCTGCCTTGAGATGGGACTTCGTCAGAACAATCCGTACACATCCCTAATGAGGACCCCCATAATCCCCTTTTGCCTCTAAATACCTCTTGGGTCCCTCGGGCCCCCAACTCCACCGTGCTGCATTGTCTGTTCTTTTGCAGGCGGAGGCTGGCATTGGCTGCTGAGCCTTCTGTTTCACACGCACCTGGAGGTTCAGGGTAATCATAACCCGCTAGAATCTGGAAGTCTAGTTCGAGTCCAAGTATAAGCTTTTCGCAAGTAGCCTAATATGGTTAGAACGAGGTTATAGGTACCAATTATACCTTCGTTATACTTACCCTGTTAGCTCCAAGCAATTGCTGTGCCCAGGCATTAGGCAGTGGGCGGTACAGCTTTTAGATTCAGGCCCTCCTCATTTGTACAGAGCTAAGAGTCGTCTCTGCAGTTCGGTTTTGGAAGCTCATATCCTTTGTGCTCAGAAATTGGGCAGCGTTTCCGTGCAAGACTTAGCCACAACGGTGGAGGGGCTTCGACCCTTTCGTCACAAGGCTAGGTTTGGAACGGATGTCGCATTCCCTCATCGCAGCTGAGACTGAAAGCTACAAAAACGCATGATCGATGTGTTTGCATTTCTTGTCTTCACCTTGCCTGCCCAAATGCTTTCCCACCGCTGAACCTCGCTCGCCTGCCTGTGGGGGCTCTCCAGGAAACTGATAGTGGAACTGAAATCTTTCCCGGTAGCTAATTCATGTTTTGCGACGCCTCCAACACCTTGTGGAGCTAACCAGGCTGGCTGAGTTTAGAGGTTGGGTATGGAATTTCAGGGTTGCTTAGAATGCAAGACTGCAGAGTTCAGGATTGCGGGGGCTGCCTTGCCTCGGGTATGAGGCCCGTATAGTTGGTTGATTGCTATCGCGCTTGCGTCCTCTTAGATCAGGGTAACATCTGCTTTCAGCCCCGATTGCCTTACAGTTTCAAGGTTCAGGGTTTGGGGTTTTAGGGTTTGGGGTTTCAGGGTTCAGGGTTCAGGGTTTAGGGTTTTGGCCCAAGTTTCTCTATTAAGTATGCCAGTTCTGCACAGTGTGGACAGCGAATGAGCCCCACAGCCTCTGATTACCCTGTTTGCGCCTGGGAATTGAAGTCCCAGACCCAAAAAGCAAGGCTTGCATGAAGCCTCTTACCCCCACAACTTTAATCCTTAATCCTAAGCCCAAGATCCTGAACCATAATTGTAGCCCCAAGCCCTGAATTCTACATCATAAACCATAAACCTTAAACTCTACATTCTCTACCCTGGTCAGGCGTTGTCATAGGTGCGGTACGAGCGATGCCCGACCAGCGAAGCATCATGGATGCTGCAAGGGTGCGCCCGTAGAAGTCTTGGATCCCGGTGGTTCAGGGCGTAGTTTCAGGATTCAGTGTTTAGGGTCAAGGGCTTCAGATTTGAGGCTTCAGTTTCAACAGGACCTTAGAAACCAAAAAGATTGTGTTAACTAGTATTTCCCGGCCAGTTTTTTGCCTGGGTCCAGGCTATGGACTTAGGCCGAAGGTTGCTGAGGTGTATGTCAGGTTCGTAGAACAAGGGTACGATGAGATTTCAGGGTGTATAAGCTTTGCGCTTGAGGTCAGTTTCGTTGGGGTGCTCTGTTTTGGAAGGTTAGTGCTGGGTTCCAAGGAACCAGGAAGTTGACGACCAGTTGGCCTCGTGTTTGAACGTTTTGAATGGTTGACTCAATTTGAGTTTTTGTTGTGGCATCAGCCCCTCAACCCTGAACCCTAACCTTAAACCCTAAACCTTAAACCGTAAGCCTTAAACCCTAAGCCCTAAACCCTAAACCTTAAATCCTAAACCCTAGACGGTCCGCATGCAGCTTCTGAAGCTCTCAGGGCGCCCAAACCCAACGGCCAGCTCAAGAACGGCTGAATGCCCTCAAGCCTAGGGGCTTTGTGTTTGGGACTCTTTCAAGGGTTTCTTATAGGGTGCTATAGAGACAATCTGTACATCTGCTATTCGCATGCTGAGCTTACAAGTCTCAGCCTTGACCCCCGTCATGAAATCACGACTGTCTGGATTTATTCTGCAGGGCTACGATCCCTTGTTCCGTGTCCTTGCGCCCTCACTGCAATTGGCCTAAACCCCAAGCCGTAAAACCAACTTCTAGCTATCCCTTTTTGTAGTTCCCCTAAACCGTTAGCCCTCGGAGATCTGACGCCTGTGCCCGCAGGTATTGCCTGTCCGGACCCGAGTTTGCGTGATGCAGACTGCAAGGCTGAGTCCAACCGGAATTTAGTTATCATTCGTTTTTAGTGCTCGTTTTACAAATTCGAGTAGTATCAATGTCAGTGCTAGTATGGCTACAGGTCCAAACCCGAGAGACAATGAAGTACATTCGCGAGTTTGTGAATACTAACACTAGCTTGCCCAGTCCAATTTGAGTCGTATGAATCCCCATACTTACCCAAAGATGATTGAAGCTACCAACCCCAAGCCCTCAACCCTAAGCCCCTGCGCACCCATGTCTTGTTTTGGACCCAGACCTAGGGATGAGCCTTCCGTTCTGTGCGGATTTAATTTGCATGTCGTACGCGACTTGCAGCACCCATTTTTACAAGTGGCAGATTTCTAGAAGCATTAGGCTTGTTTTTCTATGTTGATCGCACTCATGTATTTGCCGTCATTGGCCTTGCTTCATCGCGATTTTGTCTGGCTCCTGGCAAAGGTCATCTTTGTGGTCGTGAACATCGTCAGCTTGTACTTGATCTACAGCTACTTTCACCTCATGCCTCTGCTACAGAGCAGTGATGAGAAGAGGCTGGCTCATGGCAGTTTCATAGGAACCCTAAACCCTAAACCCTTGTAGTCCCCCTGTAGCCCTAGGGTCTGCAACACCCCCAACTTGCGGAATCCCCATATCACTGAACCCTAAACCCACATGCCCAGATAAACAGAAATTGTATAGGGCCCAGGATTTGCGAGCAATATCAAAACCCTCGAAAAAGCCGGTTTTGCGAGCAAAGCGAAACCTCAATTTTTTTCAAGACCACAAACCCTATACAATTTCTAGAAGCCCTAAGACATAAGCCCATCCCAGTACGCGCCTGGCCCCAGATACCATATGGGCATCGTTCAGACGGCCGTGTTCAATGGCGCTGGGGGCCTGGTTATGGTTCTGTTTCGCTCAAGGTTCACAAATAAGAGTTTCTCACGAAAAGGTGCGGCTGAGAAATCGCAAATACATCGATATGTAAATAAGCGTCTGTATGGGGGGTTAAGGTTTTTTAGGCTTTAGAGGAGGGGATTGTGGGGTCCCTGTGACGGATGATGATGATGATGATGATGATGAGTATCCCTTGAGAAGCTCCCAACCAGCATGTTCTTCATAGCTTTTCAAGCAAGATGTGTTTTCTGAAGCATTTTCAGGCATACTCTGAAGGAAAAGTTAGGTTAAGCCCCACCTTCCAATAGTGACCTCAAGGGATACTGGTCATTGCACTAAGGTCCCTGTACATCCGCAACCCTAAGCCCCAAACCCGAAATTCCCAGTAAGCCAGTATAAACCACTAAACCTTAAACGGTCGTTTCCCAAAATAGGTGGACCCCAATATAGACGCCAATCTACCATAATCGGTATTATGGGAAGCCCCAAAAAGATAGCCCTGATTTTGAGAAACCTTCAAATGCTCAGTCAACCCTAACCCCCTTAAAATTCCCAGTAAACCACTAGTACGGAGTGGCAGCCTGACTTTAAGCCCTAAACCTTAAACCCTAAACCCTACACCTTAGACGCTAAACCTTAAACCGTTAAGAGTCCTGGGAGCCTCAAACCTTTTTCTGCCATTAGCCTGTTTCTAGGACTTTAACCTCTTGGCCTTCCTAGGGTTTATAGGGTTACAGGCTTAACGGTGAAGGGTTCAGGATTTAGGGTTTAGGGGGCCCGAAAAGGTAAACTTTTTAGTAGGGGTCCGACAGTCAGCTAAGAAACAAGAGCTATTTTTCTGCACCCCTCGGGGTGGTAACCCTTGGCTTGAGCCGCTGGCTCACCAAACTGGAATTTTTAAGCGTTTGGGGTCTGGGGTATAGGGATATATGAGGATATTACCCCGATAATGGAGAACTGAATGGAAAAGAACACGGAACGTGAAACGGAAGCTGATGATGTAGGGGTTGTACAACTTGCCTCTGGGAAGTTGAGAATCGTGAAATAAAACACACAAAAAGGGAAGCTCTTTATTGTTCAGGACTACATAGGGATTACTGCAGGGATCAGTCCCTTCATTCCTTTCGAACCAAAGGTAAGTAAACCCTGAACTCGGATTCAAGAGTTGGATCACAACTCCTGAACTTCTTTCTCCCGCTTGCGAGGCTCATCCGTCAGACAGTTCCCAAATCTGAGGTTATCTAGCAAATTGTATAGGGGACTACTATAGGGGTGTTTATTGGGGATACTAGGAGTTTAGACTCTAGCTCTATGTAGTGGTGTGAAGTACGTGCCGTGTTCACAGTGCATGCATGCTACGCAGTACACGACCTTGAGAAGGCTGGTGCACCCATCTTGGCTGGCGGACCCTACAACTTCATAGTCCCCTTAAGTAGACAGAATATGGGGTATATGGGGATCTTTTTATGATATACCCAAAGCCATGATCTATCTACTTAAGGGGGACTATACCTTGAGCTCGTTAAACTGCAAACTTGGGCTGTTGACAAACTAGCTCCGTGGAAAGAAAGTCGAATTATTCAAAATGATTCTGCTCTTGCACCCCGTCTGGAATGCTCATGTCCAATGCCCTGGCAAAAGCTCAAGCTCCCATGAACCCTCACCGCAAGAGGACAGCCCCTTTCGAATTTTACAACGCTTGATGAAGTTCTGTCTGCTTTGCTGCTATGCGTGCTCCGCACTGCATGCCCTTGCAACTGGCCCTTGCAAACTGGCTCACAGCCCTTTTCTGAGGCTCGGGCCACACAGACAAACATGCTTAAGTGAGGCTACAAAGAAGCATCCAACACTCCTCCTTGTCTCCCACCTTCGGTGACGAGACACACTGCAGCTCACACACTGCTCCCCAAAAGCACCAGGTTCATTTTTGGGTAGCCTTCGACCGTACCCTCACGGTGACGGCCGGACCAAAACACAACTAGCGCTTGCCGCTAGCTAGGGATATCCTTCCACCTATACAGCCACTGCGAAATGGCCATCTTTGAAATAATGTCCGTGTACTTCAAGGTACACTTCTGACGCAGAGCCTTTTCGCGCCACAGCCACAACAAGTACTTGAGCTGACGTACAGTAGGCAGATCCGCTCTTCCTGATGATGGAAAAAGCACACCTGAGAACCTATCTACAAGATCTGCTTTGACTCCTGAAGTAAGAAAGCCTTGACTTCTCAGAGCTACACGAAGTTCTTCGCATGAAAGGAGCATGAGAACATCTCTTACCACACGAGCCCGCTCTTGAAGATCTTCAAGACCTGCTGACACTGAGCTTTGAGCTCCTGGCGACAACAGCAACTCCTCCTCAGCTTGAACCCTCTGTCTTTGAGGAGTCACTGGTCTAGTGGTCGTCGTCTCTTGGAGCACCGAGGGCTGCGTCGACCCATCTTGCCTCCTGCGACGCAAAAGCTCCTCTGAAGCAACACTCATCCTTGACGAAGCCGCTGAAGAGGCGAACACCAAATCAGAAGATCTCTCTGAAACAAGACTCATGCCCGCCTGAGAAGCCACTTCCTTTTTCGCCGCTTCAGATGCGATATCTGATACTCTCTTCAGCTTCCTGAACTTACGACTTCCTTTCACCCACCTTCGGTAGGATCTGAACATAGCCTTGCTCGCTTCCCACACGCCTATCACGGCGACACAGGTTAACACTAGCAGAAATGCTAGCTCTTCCCACCCTGTGGCTGGCAGCGGACTCTTCTTCTCCCCTGTCTTGACTCCCGTTGCTGGAACCAACAGCGAGGAGAGCACAACCACCACCGACAAGAGTCGTGCCTTAAAGGCGTTCAGGATCTCGGTGATGCGATCGCCAACGAAACCCCATAGGCTCAGAAGCCTCCACAGCCGTAGCCTTGGCTGTAGCTTAGTTGCTAAGTCAGCTAGCTGGAGATCTCCTGGAGTGTGTCTTACCTCCAGACGACCTTCACTAACTGCCTCTCTGATAAAAGCAGCTCTGATCTTGAGATGCCTCGTTCGCTGGCTCCCTGGGCCTCCAGAACACATGCTTGCCGCGCTCGTGTTGTCTATGGCTAGGACACGCTTGTATCGGCCAGGATATATCTCGTCCAAGACAGAAAAAACCGACTCCAACAAAACGCAGCCTTGGGTTGCTGCGTAAAGCTCGGCCTCCATGACTGAAAGCGTAACAAAACTCTGTCGCCCTGCCTTCCATGCCACTGCTGAACCTTCCACAGTGACCACGGCTGCCCCAAAGGAACGCCGCCCAAAAGGGGCGTACGAGGCATCTGTGAAACACACCGCCTCTCCAGTGGCTTCGCTTCGTGGGCCCAAAAGAAGCTTCATGGAACATGTGCCAGCAAGGTAGGAAAGCAGGCGTTGACTTACTCTCAAAACGTGGGACGGCTGCTTCGAGACCACACTGGACATGTGATTAACTACGAAAAGTATATCTGGCCGTGATTTCGTGGCTAACCACAACGCTTCACCAACGGCTCTCTGGGCACTTCTCAAAGTTTCGTCATCGATGTCCGCCTCAACAGCATCCAGCTCAGCCTCTACGACCTCGATCCATTCCCTGGGTACTGGGAGCAGCGTGCTGTGCGTGTCATGTAGGTTGTGCGCGCGTAGCAAATCTGCTATGTACGCTGCTTGGCTAATGCTGAAGCTGCCGCTTTGTGGCTCGCGTAAGATCTCTACTCCCAAGTAGCGAAAAGCAACCTTGTCATTGACCCACTCCAAGGCGCTCGCCGGCCATTTTTCCAATACGAAGGCATGAAGGGCATTCACAATATGGATCTCCCCTAGGTACAGGATATCGTCCACATACGTTACAAGAAGTCCAACAAGATTGCCCGACAACTCATCCAAGACCATCCAGAGCTCAGTCTCTGCAATAGTAGGTCTCAAAATCAAGACCAGGCTGTCCACGACTCCCGCAACCGACTGTCGCGATATGCGGCCCACACTGCTGGGCTTTCTCTCAAGCCATACAATGGTCTCTCCAAAATCCACCCAACCTCCTCAACGACCTGTGCATCTCTCACCACACGAGGAGGATATATGCCGTATCGTGGTAAGTGATCAGGCCAAGGAGCTAGGAGGAATGCCCCCGTAATGTCAGAAATGGCTGCCCGCCACCGCCGGGATGCTGCCAACACCAGTGCAAGACGCAAAGAGTCCGTGCTGACACCTGACGCGTGCAGGCTACCCCCTTCATCTGCCAGGAAGTTCCCGCAAATGACCACCCGACACTTTCTTTTGTACTTGGAGCCCTGGTCCGCTGGAGGCTTCAAAGTAAAGACACACTTTGCTGGAGCCACAACCACTGACCCCTGCCTTTCCATCGCTCTGAACTAGGAAACTGGGACTTGCCTCACAGTTCCTGTGGCGATGAGGTTCTCAACCTCCTTCTTTATAGCAGCACGCCATCTCTCAAGAGCAGCCTTCACTTGGGGAAGAGGAACGGTATGGATCACTTGCAGGTCATCCTCCAACGAGTCTAGCAAAGACTCATAGTCTGAATCTTGGCCGCTGGCACTGGAGTCCATTGAAGACGTACTCATTGCCCGCAAAAACGTCATAGCCCTCAAAGACTCAACATGAGAGAATCGCGTATGCACTTCCTCTAAGTATTGGGAAACCTGATCTCTGGCATCTCTGAGATGGCCACGGGCTTCATCCCCAACTCTCCTGTACTCTTCGCTCAAAATTTCTTCCTCCTCCAACAAGTCCCGAAGTCTTGCTGCTCTTTCTTCAAGATCTTGAAGCACTACATCCAAGTCTTGACGAACATGAAGAAGAGGCTCTGGAGTTGCCTCATGGACATCATCTTCTCCAGCGCGGTCTGCAAAGCTGTCCGGCTCAACATCAGCCTCCTCTCCGTCCGCAACACCCGAAGAAGGTCTAATCAGGCCCGCTCTCACTGCCTTCAAAGAAGCAGCAGGCCCTTCTGAAGTAGTTGACCGACTCCAATGCGGGGTCCAGGCAAAGCCGATATCTCTGAGCACTGCAGAGTCCTCCGCCTTGAGCTTTCCACTATCTCGAACAGAGTAAGCCAAAAGGACCACCCTGTTTCCATTGGACCACTGTCTTGTTGAATGCAAACACTTGGGATCAAAAGTCTGGGGTCCATCTTGAAGCTTTAGCAATTGAGCACCCTCTGGGGTATCAACCTCAATCTCTCCGCCCTTGAACGCCGACAAAGGGACCACCAGGTTGGCTCCTGCGTTATGAATATCCTTATGGCCCTTCGCCTGGATGTTGATGTTAACCGCCACAGAGTTGAACTCATGATCTGGCTTAACCTGCTTGACGTACTTGACAAATGCTCTCGTAGCCATCGGGAAAACCGTCGTAGACTTCTTCAATCCAAGGACTCCGCCATGAACAAAGGCACCCGAAGTCCACAACTTCTGAGCATCCTCCACCACTCCAAGCCTTTTAGGAATAGGCGAGGTTCCAGGCAGCAGGTACGCCAGGATCTCCAACTGCTCAGGCTCAAGGTGACCCTCACGCAAAAGACCAAGAGCATATTGTTCAGCTGGGTGTTCCGGATCATGATCACCAACATCCACATCAAGGAGATCAACTTCTGAAGCTTCCTCCAAAGTAGTCTTCCCCTTAACTCTCTTGGACGGAGTCAGAACCATGGCTTCATACTTGCCTAGGTCGATCAGCTTGTCAGAATCCACCAAGTGAGGTCTTAGATGTGCGGTCGTAAGAAAAGAGCCATCCTCAAAGCGTACTACATGGCCTCCTCGAACGTCAAGACTGGGACCAACATACTTGCCAGCCTTCCACCTGATGTTGAGGTCATATCGGCCGCCTGCTCCATAAACTTTCGAACGCACATGTACTGGGGTTCCGAACGGAAGCACATCTTGTCCTCTACCCAGCTGAGCTTCACGCTTTGCCCAAGTGGCATACACAGCGGCCATTGCCCAACACGTTCTTGGTAAGGAGGTTGCTGTCAAGAGCTTTCTAGCTTGAGCCTTGACCCATTTCACGGCGCTTTCCGCTCGACCATTTGCCTGGGGCGCCTGCCCCTCTGTGTACGTGCAAAGGGCACCTCGCTCCAACAACCACCTCCTCAGAGGAACTGTACGAAGTTCGCGTGCTCGATCGGCATGGACTCGGGATATGGGCAGCCCCTCCGCACGCAAAGTCAAGAAAACCTCTTGGACTGCCGCATAGACTTCTGAGGATGTTCGGGATCTCATTGGACGGGCTACATAAAAGGTGTCAAACTCAAGGCCCTCACCCACCTCATGGAAGATCTTCTCCAACTCCTCCTGCGACAGCCCCTTGAGGTCCGGCTGGTCACCCTCGTCCACCGCCATCTCCTCATACTCCTCAAAGAGGTCATCCTCCAAGATTTCATCCTCTACACCGTTCTCAACATCTGGAGACCCATTATCCCTACCCAACAGAACTCCTAAAAGATCTTCCGGCTCTGCAGCTACTTCAGTATCCATCGGAGCTCCGTCGCCTGAAGCACCCAAACTACCTGAAGTCCGCTCCTCCTGAAGACATTCCTTAGAGCCTTCGTCTGCTACAACAGGATCACCTTGGCATACTGAATCGGCACTCCCATCTCCTTGGTCGCCCTTAGCGCGCTTCTTTCTCTTCTGTGAGGGCTGTTCCTTCTCCAAGCGGGGGTAGGTGTACGCGCCGATCAACAGGTACCTGTAGTCGTTGTGGTCAGGATCCGCAGCCTTTACTCGGAATGGGCCTGCCACATCAAGGCTAAGGCAATGCGCACTGGGATGCTTCAAGCGTTTGTGAATACGACCAATCCCGGAGGAGGAGACACATGTCTTGCAGTGCCGGCTGTAAGGAGTATGGTTGTTTCTCACGTGGGCTCTCCACATTCTCAAGTCTTTTTCGCTAAAAGACTCAAGAAAGCCCTTCACATCGAGCTTCTTTGCCCACTTCACAATCTGCAAAGCCTCCGGCTCCTTTCCCCACCGGCCCACGGCCTCCACGATCTCCCTTTTGAACTTAGGAGTCCACGCGGCTGCATCACCAGTGGTAATCTCCAAAGGCAAAGTGAAGTCTAAGTTGGTCGCCATGACCTCGCCAACTTCCTCCACACACATTTGCTCCACAAACTCCGGCCAAATCCTTCTAATATCCTGCCAGCACTGACCAACACCACTCTTCAAGGCCTCAAAGAGTTTCCTCCCCTCAAGCATGCAGAACAGAGGAAAGGCCCTCGCATTACTTCTAGCAGCCTTGGCCACCATGGACAACCACATCTGCTTCAAGATAAGTGGCACATCACGTTCTCCTCGACAAGGAGGAGCTCCAAAGATGCCGGCAATCTTTCCCATAGCGGCTCCCCATAACAACCCCCTATAAACTCCACTCATTTTGTTGAGGTCAAAGGCCAAGGACTTAGTGATATCAATCTCCACAAGGACAGCATCGCCCTCAAGCTCCTTGATGGTCGGATCTGCGCCCTTGCCTTGTCCAGAGTACAGATGCAAGATCCACTCAGAAGACAACATCCTTTTTCGCTTCTGCTGGGACATAGGAAAGGCCTTCAGGTAGTCCCAGCCTGCCCGCTGAGAGAGCTCAACACCTTCCGCCAAGGCAGTCTTGTCCATTTGGCTTGCCCACCTGAAAGGAGAATCTTGAGCAGATAAGGCTTGTAGTTGAGAAGACCTCTGTCCTGACATGAGGAAAGAGTCCAGGTGATGCGACCACTCTCGCTCTTGGTCCCACGTCCAGATGGACCTTGCCGTAGACGCAGTCCGAGCCTGAAGGTCCATTAACTTCAAATCTTCCAACTCCTTGATGAGGTCTAAGGCGCAAGCTTCTCCAACCACCGGGCAAGGTCCCACAACCTTGGGCCTAATCAGACCATGTTCTGGATGTCGAATCTCAAGGCCTCGCTTTCTGGTCCAAGAAACATCACATCCAAGATCTTGAACAAGAGCTCCTAGTGGAACTATAGGAGTTGCCGCGTCTCCCTCCTTAGGAGCGGCCGCCAAAAGAGTTCCTCCACGATTTTGAGCCAACACCACCTCACCACCATCCGCAAGCTGCACTCTCACGCGCTTAGACACCTCAATCTCCTCCTGAGGCGCTACTCGAAACGGATGAGAGGCACCAGAGTCCAACAGTCCCGTTCTCCCGTCTTGAGGGCTGCAGCCATGCCCAACAGCCATGTTCTCAACCACGGTGGAGGAGAGGGAGAGCATCTTCATCTGCCTCATCTCCTTCAAAATCGCATTTGCTTCCTGAAGAAGCTGCTTCACTTGGGCCTCGGGGACCTCCGCAGCTCCAGGCCTGTTCTCTGATCCAGATGCCGAAGCGGTAGTTGCCTGCAGAGTCGCCGCAGGGGATCCTGCTATTGGATGCACGCAGTTGCAGCAACTTGAACAGCTCCTCCCTGTCCAGTAACAATAGGAGGTGGCGAAGCGACTGCCTTTGGAACATTAGCCTTCGCCTTGCCAACTGGACTTCCATCTGGTTTTATTGGGCAAGCACTCTGCTGATGTTGAGGGCTTCCGCAAGACCAGCATCGGCCTTGTTTTTCTTTGCGAGTGAAGTTGTGTGACCATGTACACGCCTTGCCCTTCGAACACCCTTGGTCTGAAAGGAAGTACTTGCAAGGAACAGCACCCTTCCCTTTCGCCTTGGTTTGCGAAGTAGGTGACCCAGGATCTGCTGCCGCCTTCGCTGGAGGAGGACCTGGAGTTGTAGTGATTGCCTTCACAAAGGGCACCTGCGAACTGCTAGCTGTCGAGCCCCTATAGGCCACCTGCTCAAACTCAGACATCAAAGCCTGATGCAGGTCCTTGACTCCCTTCTCAGTTGGGCGCACATCTACCTCCAGGTTATAGCGGAGCATGCTGATGCGAAACGAAATCTCAGGCCGCTCAAGTAGCGGCTTCTTGCACATGGAATCCAAGCCGCGTAAAAGAACACTTGGATCAGGCCTTTGAATGGCCAAGTCCTCCGCTCTGGACATCCATCGCGACCATCGCCTCAAAAAGTTCACGGCATCGGAGGCTGTTGTGGCCTGTGGGGGGCACTCTAAGGAGGTCAACACTTGCTGTCTCTCCACCACAGACCCAGGGCGATACAGCACAACCACACGAGCCAGGATAGGAAGTGTTCCACTCAATCGAGACGCCAGGAGCTCTTCACGCACACTCACGGGAACACTCAACAGCAACATAGACGCTGCCCTCTTATCCACCGTTGACCACTTCGGACTCTTCAGCTCTGCGGTCTCGTAGTCCTCAGGCTTCACAGACAGCTTTCCAACATGGGAGGCTCTGGTGTAGGAGTCGTAGTAGGCTGCCAAAGAGGACATAACCTCCTTCCACCACACTCCACTACCATTAGAGAGGTCGCCCATATGATTTTGAAGCCCGTGGAGCCAATCCCCCACATCGATAGCTGAGTTTTCGGACAACTCTGCTAGTTTTGGAAGTTCGGAAAGTCCAGGCTTGACAACCTCTGTCCTTTGCCCTTGACATCAAAGACTCTGAAACCACGCTCTGTAGCTGCGTCATGCCTTGGACTAACAACCCAAGAGGATCAGAAGGCCGTGGCATCCCTTGTTGCTGCGGCCCTGACGCTCTCGCATTCCTTGGAAAGGATCCTTGAGGCCCATGTTCTACTCCAACTCCTCCACCCACATGCTCAGCTGCTGAAGGGGGCTGCAGGCCTTGCCCTCCTGAAGCTTTATGGGGACCACCCTCGGAAAGGAGAGAACCGCGTCCAAGTCTACTAGGGTTTTGAGGACAAAGTCCGGGGGGATTATCACCACGTCCCTCCACCAAAGCTGAAGGAGCGCTTCCCTGGGATCCCAACGGATTGCCTTGCCCTCGTCCTTCATGACGATCCATCACCTGAGCGGGCCGGTCACGCACTGCATGTTCTAGTGCGTTTCGAAGTCTTTGATTTTCAGCTTCCAACAAACTTCTTTGCTGGCTAAACAACTGCATCTCCTCGGCAACTTGCCGCTGCACCTCTTGCAACACTTGCTCTCTAGTGAGTGAACCCGTTGACGAATCACTTCCTTGTTGATGCTGGGGTCCATGAAGTAAGGGAGCCTGGCTTGCCCACTGCTGCATGGTCCTCTCTGCCTCTGGGGAGAAAAGGCCGGGCGCTTGATTCCCAGACCAACTCCTAGGCGGAAGCAAGGAAGTTCGAGGAGGATTTGAGGATCTTGCTGATCGTGCTTCCAGAAGAGGAGTCATCATAGCGCCAGCTTGAGTTACCCGGCGCTGCAAGAACTCTCCCAGTCTCATGATCCAGACTGGCTGCCCTGAAGGATGCTCTCTATCTCCCTCAAGACTTGGAATTTCCTCCGGAGGCGAAAACGTCAACTCACCCATGGTCACATGTTGGTGCACTTGTTCTACTGGTGGGGAGACCAAGTCAAATGCTGAGGCTGCTGCGGCTTGTTGTTGCATGCTTGGTTGAAGGGCTGCTGCTTGCTCATGTGCGTGCAGTGTAAGAGGATCTGTGTGCTGTACACGCGTCGCGTCCCCAGATCCGGTTGTCGCGTCCAAAGTAGGCTCTACGGGACCACCAGTGGGAACGACACCATTCACAATCACTGCTTGCTGAGACTGCTCACCTTGACCTTGTCCAGGCTGCATTGAGCCGTAGAAAGGTCCTCGGTCTTCGCCCTCTAACACAGCATCTCGGAGTCTCGCAGACGGAGCTCTTGGGCTCATAACCTGCTCTTGCACCCCGTCTGGAATGCTCATGTTCAATGCCCTGGCAAAAGCTCAAGCTCCCATGAACCCTCACCGCAAGAGGACAGCCCCTTTTGAATTTTACAACGCTTGATGAAGTTCTGTCTGCTTTGCTGCTATGCGTGCTCCGCACTGCATGCCCTTGCAACTGGCCCTTGCAAACTGGCTCACAGCCCTTTTCTGAGGCTCGGGCCACACAGACAAACATGTTTAAGTGAGGCTACAAAGAAGCATCCAACAGATTCCTATGTGATCCTCACCAAGGACACCGGTTCTTCCCTATAATCCCCACATATCCCAAAGCCCAGAGGGAGGACAAGCCAACAAAAGCCTCAGTGGGAAGGGGCGAGAAGGGAAATCTTCCAACCAGAAATTCAATAGTATATTGGGGGTTATATTGGGGTTATGTTGGGATGATGGAAAATAAAATGGAAACTACTATGTATGGTTTTGGGTATCTTCTGTTGCCTGTTAACCTGAAGCTTTGATCTTAAACGGAAGTTTTCAAAGCTGCGCCTGCAAATTCCTTCGCAGGGACCCCTTAGTCCGCCTTGTACTCTCTGCGACCACGAACCCCCTTCCAGATTGAGAGACCTTTCAAATCCCCGGATCCCTAACCCTAAATTGGAATCCCTAAGTCCGAATCCCTAAAATCTAAACTTTAAAAACATAGTAAACCTGAAGGCTTACCTGAAACCCAAAAGTACGTAGAATAATTGCCTTTTGGCCTATATTTAGGTGTGTTGGGCCATTATTTTACCTACTTTGGGTGTTTAGGTAACCCCAATATACTATAGTAGTTTCCATTTTCTTTTCCATTATCCCTGAAATGCCGTATATTACCTATAGTATCCCTGTAAGCCTTAAAATGTTGAGCTCCCAAGCCTGAAGTCTTCGCCAAGATCTCCTTCATGCTCATGGTGTGCTACCTCCGAGCGGCCATCGCCTTAGATACCGTGCTTCAGGTTTTGAGGAGAATCCTGCATGTCCCTGGGTACCGTGATGATTTGGAATCTGGCCGCGTAGTATAATGGGCATTGAATGTAGTAAGCTCATGCATGAGGTGTATTATGAACAGTAGGGTTGAATGGGCAACCTGCATGATGCAGCCTGTTGTTCGGAGCTGTAGCTGCATCAAGAGCTGGTGCAACCGCCGGTTTGGATGCGCATACTAGAATGCCCAATGGCATTTGCGCATGGTGAGTTTTTGTGCGGCGATGCCAATGTAGATGCTGAAATGCAAAGACTGGGGTGTTGAAATGCTTGGGAATTTGGGACTTCTCAGAATCAGGAGAAGCACAGCAGAAAGGGCACACATACTACAATGACAAGGTCTCTTTGTTCCGTGGCCAAAAGCCTGAGAGCCTGAGACCTTTGATGCAAGTGAGCTATCTGCAGGATCTTGTGCAGGCCTTCAAATTTCCATATGAACTATATGTAGTCTAAGTTCCTTGAAGGGCGTTGTATAGGGGATTATATATAGGGGAGTATAATAGGGGTCATTAAGGGGGATGCTTGGAGTGTAGACTATAGCTCATAGACTTCATAGACTATAGCTCATATGGTTTTTCAGACAACGGGGCCTTGGACTTTCTGATTTTCCAAGGTCCTAAATTGTTGGCCCAGGTTGCCACAAATCCCGGGAATATCCCTTCGAAGGAGGTGGGAATTCAGGGTCAACCTCTGGTAAAGGGAGCAAAATTAGGGCTGACAGTTTGGGGTTTAGGATTTCAGGGTTTAGGGTTTAAGGTGCTGCCTAAAGTAATTACGTAATTGAGAGTCAGGTGACTGCTGCTGCAAGGCGGAATGCCGTGAGGTTTGAGGTGTGGGCTTAACTGTCAGGGTTGTCTGTGTCAGGTTATGGGAAAACCTATACCCTTTGGGTTTAGTCTTGTAGTCTTAGGATAGGCTTTTGCTGTCTACAATACGGCTAGATGGCGCATTTTTCTTTATGGCTCGTTCTGATACCTAATCCCCGTCAGGCAAATGTGGGTGTTTCTGAAAGATGGAGCCCCATGCCTACTCCTCCCAATAGTGTGGTCCCCGTTCGAAAGGGACCAGAATTCTGCAACTTTCGTATCAGGCTGCATCAGCGCGGTTGGAACCCCTGCCCACACCTTCTACCTACTTAGATTTTTTGTCTGTCTCATCATTGCCCTTCGTCTTGTTGCCTTAACTCTGAAAGCAAAACCTCAAATCCAACTCCTTCTGAATTATCTAAACCCTTAACCCAAGAAGACGTAGCTGAGAGCCCTTGACAGATTTTTTGTGCGTTTTCTGCAGGATAGGTCATGGTAGCATTTAATCCCGACCATTAAAACTGTTATATATACCCTTCGCTGTGCAGTCTCGAGCAGAAAGCCCATGTCATGACATGTTGAAGAACTACATTACCCTCCTACAAGTCACAGACAACCCGAAAGAATCCCCGCATTGGTCCTGACACCTTGTGTAACCCAAACCATACACCCCAAATCCTGAGCCCTGGAAACTCTTGCAGGAAGATCCCTCCTGGGAGTATGTGCCTGACCGGGAAGTGCAGCAGCCAGAGACGAAGGACTCGGCTTTTTTTTTTGTTTCGCGGTTTCAAATACGGATTGGGTTTAGGATGGTTTAGGTCTCTCTGGCTTTAGGTAGGATTTAAGCGCTTCGCGGGTTTCACTGTGTGTCGGTTCTTCTGGCTTAAGGGTCACAGGGTTGGGGATTTGGAGCAACATGGGCATTGCTCTTTTTGTGTGGCCTGCTTAGCGACGAAGCAATGTTGAATTGCACAATTTTTCCCGCTTTACTTGGGTACCGGAAGCGCGTGATTGTAAGATGCTGTGCAGACGTCCCTGAGGCGATATGGCGATATGCAGAAGATGAGGGCAGCTGTTTTTGGAAGTCCCTACTATAAGGTAAATATAGTATTTTGCAGATTTGTATTGGAGAGGGTTAGGTTTTGGGTGGGGGCTTTGGGGCGGCCTGCTCTTGTTGCTGAGCGGGTTGCGCACCGACCCAACTCATTGTCATGAGCTTACTGGCCTTGTGGGGTGCGTCGCATCACAAGCCCGAAGGTAAGTCCTAGTCCCAAAGGCCCCATTACAAGTCATCATTACACCCGAAGCACTGAGCCTAGACTTCAAATCTCGTGATAAGCTGGAACATCCACACAAAATTCTAGCAGAGTTTTCCTGCACAGCACGGCACGCTCGAAGAAGGTTGCAATTTCCGAGCTTCGTTGAAGGCTAGGGTTCCGTGTCAAAAGCATGTTTGAGATTTGAGGTTTATGGAAATTCTGTGCTGAGAGCACACATCCTGCTCGACCGCCTTAGCTGCTGACATACTGCTACCCTGTGTCCCACAGAAACTACACAGCACATGATATTTGCCCTTTGTAGTTTGTAGCTCGTGCCTGTTGTAGACGTTATTCGAAGCACCCATTGCCCTGGGGCGCGCTGCTTCAAACCAAGACTTGGGGTCAGGCCGAGTCCTGAAAATGGTAGCATGCAGCGGCTGCACTACCCCAAACCAACCCTTCCTGCTATCAAGCACATGCCTAAACCATAAACCCTAAACTTGTGGTCTCTGTTTGAGGAGAAGAAGAAATCTGGTGAACGGCGACACTGCAAATGGTGTGCAAAGTGCTTTGTCCAAAATGATTTTCTGAGTTAGAAAATTTGTGTGTTTTTGGCAATCCTTTTGATAAGGATGATGGCGTTTTGGGGTACACAGGGAGGATCCTCTCTTTTTTTTTTTTTTGTGTGTGTGTGTGTGTTTAGGAAGCGTTTGGTTTACAGGGGCTTGCCCTAGGTTTACCAAGGTTATGCATAGGGTTGTTTACATTTGTTGTACGCAGACCCTTTTGAGGACCAATGATTGCAGTCTAAGCACCAGCCTTAATCCTGAATCTCTAAGCCCGGTGTTTTGGTGGGGCGGCAGAATAGGTTGCGGGTTTTGTGGCTTCCGCAAGGTTGAAGGTCCTGGGGATCTGAACAGCGAGGAAGAAGAACAGTCAGGAATGCCATGAAGCTCCACATGCAAAGCCCCAAACTCTTGACCCGCATACCTACGCAACATTAGAACCAAACCTTCAACCGCAGCATTTCCTAGTCCTTGCAGGTATAAGCCTGACAGATGCCATCATTGTCGCGTATGCGCAGCGCCCAGCAAGGAAACAAACTGGCAAGGTGTTTTCGGTGTAAAGGTGTTTGCATTACGTAGGCTTCGTTATCAGGCTTCAGCGATCAACGTAGTCAGAGTTGGAAGGGAATTTTCGATGAGTTGCACGTTTGCTCTCACAGAGATTCGAGAATCGGCGCATAGCCGCAAACCCTTTTGCTCTGCAACCCCGGCCCCATTGAGTCAGAGAGGTTTAGGGTGTTTTGGGCTTAGGATGCTTGAAGCCAGCAATGCCCAGAATGGGCTCTTCATCCCATCAGGTCGTTTGAAGGGCTCTTCTCCCGATTTCACTACGCTGTAGACAACATCAAATCCAACCCCCCCTCCTCTCCCAGGCAAGACATGCATTCTCAAAATGGACCACCACTGCCCGTGGATCTACAACTGTGTAGGCTTCAGGCGCCTCCGGTGCCTTTCACAGTTTTTGGGTTCAGAGCTTTACAGTGTGGATTTCAGAGTTCAGTTGGGGTTGGCCAAAGTTTAGGGGTGGGATCATCAGGGGCTAGACATGCGTAGCTATGCACAAGCAATGCCATGGGTCCATAGAGTAGTAGAATCTGGTGCATGTCCCATCGCTTCCCATAGCCTGAGGTTGGGGGTTAAGTATAGACTATAGAGTTGAAGGGCTAGAGTTCGGCTCCAGGTTGAAGATGTTGAGCTTAGGACTTTGGGCTGGGGGGGGGGGAGCTCCTGATGCAGGTTTTGTTCGGACCTCCACAGGGTCTTGTCAAAGATTTCGTTGTGTAGGTCACAAAAAGCTTAGGCTGGGGTCGGGTCTTGTCAGGGGAATATCATTCTTCAAGAATTGAGCTTGGATGTTTGTAGCGTTCTGGAGCGCAGCGCAGGGCCCACCTGAACATCCAAGGTCCTTTTTTCGGCTCCGTATGTTGAGTGGTAATTAAGGCTTGCTTTTTGGAATAACTATGTGCAGCCTCAAGCTTTTCCGAGTGGGTGCAGGAGATCACGCAACACCCTACATATTCCAAGTGATTGGATTCACTGCAATCCAGTATCCCAAGTACGTGCCACATAGCCTCCGCCAACGCGAAAAGGACCCAAATTCAAATGCAAGCCCTGGGCGCTTCAAAGGAACTTTGTTCCGTTTTGAAGCTAAAATCAGCATCGCATTCAAGGGTGGTTGGGGGAGAGTTTGAAAGCCCTGAAGCTTCGGCTTGCGAGTCTTAGATCCACATCCTGAGCACCCAAAGCTCAAGCATTGCACTCCCAAACTCTCAATTCTATAGCCCAATGCTTCCAAAACACTCGGCAGGTTCCTCAAAAGGGGATATAATATAGGCTTAGGGTCTAGACCATGCCCTAAACCCTAAAGCGTGGGCCCTGAAAAGGAATCACAAGTACTTCTTTCTGCTCCTCCTCTATTCTGCGGCCGCCTGCAATTTCATCACCGTCACAATGATACCGCCTAGGGCCCAAGCAGGGCTTGGAAGCTCAAGCAATAGCAGTTTAGGGCTTAGGGTTTAGGGAGGGTTTAGGTTTAGAGTTCTGGGTTTAGTAATCATATTCATCGTAATAGTAGCAACAATAGCATTTGTAGTCATAGTAGGAATAATAGTACGGATATAAAAGTAGTGACACTATGGTTTGGAAGTTTGGCAGTTGGATTCGCGCGTTTAAGCTGCCAGGTTTTTGTTTGGGCTTTATGCTTTCCAGCGTCGTTCTCAGGGTCCTTGTCAGGGGCGCTTTGGGTTCAGGCCCCTACAGGGCGTAGCTCATGTCTTGGAAGTGGGAATTTCTTTTTTCTACACATACAGCTCTTGATGCACAATGTAGATAAGCCTCAGGGCCCTGATATGATTCAGGGTACATTCCTCAATTATGGGGCTACGGCGCGACCGGAGTCTGTGCCCAATTGGCGCCCCAAGCCCTTACTGTCATCAGGTGAGTCGTATTTTATTTGGGGATACTATGGTACCCAATATAGAGTAAGATTATATCCTTCTTTGAGGTATAGTCTTTTTTTTATAAGGAATACAATCTTACTAGGTTCAACCACCAGAAAACACTACTCAGGTGTGTATCGTGCATGGAGCCTTTGACTCGTCTGTCAGCTCCCCCTCGGAAAAAAATGAGGTGTTGGTTACCCAACCTACAAAATGAGGACCCCATGATTATCATATGAGTCTTGTAGGGCCCCTATCGTAGGGGCTGGGGTTAATGTTGAATCCTGATAAGGGGGGTGAGTGCAATACACTAAAGTTTTCAGAACATCAGTCTGGACCCCGTATTCGATTTCAGTGGCGCCAATCAAGTCGAGTCCTAAACCCTAAACCCCTAAATTCCTAAACCCCTAAACCCCTAAACCCCTAAACCCCTAAACCCCTAAACCCCTAAATTCCTAAATTCCTAAACCCCTAAACCCCTAAA
>CAJNIZ010001574.1:0-23709 GCA_905231905.1 Symbiodinium pilosum
CAAGAAGCTGTGCGCAATTATTTCCGATCAGCTGCCCGACGTGGGTATTGTTGGAGACGTGACATCAATCAGTGCTATGTCAGAGCACTGTGGCCACTTGCAACACGGCAGAAGTATGAAGCTAAACGAGCTTCGGTATGGTGACTAGGTCGTGTGTGGTACGCCTGTTGTCTCTTCGTTGGGATTCCCGGGATCTTGAAACCACAACATGAACAAGGCAGCCCACACCCCCTGAAGCGGCTTGGAAGTCCCAGGTGACATCGTTGCATCCATCCCTGGCAATAACAGCAAAGGCAGGCATACATGCGGCCTGAAGTTCCATGGCAACTCCACTGCGCTTGGACCATTGACATGTCGGTACGTAGGTTTGAGCTTTGCTTACAACAAGTCCTGAACCAGTCTTCTTGTTTTCCAAGTGCGGTCCAGGTAATGTAGAGCTCCAGCCAATGCTTGTGAAGATTTGGCTGAACAAAGTCAACTTGCTTTGTGCCCTGGCGGCTGAGAATCCACAGAACGTAACCACGATCATGGATGCCAACATCAACGCTGGGCAGATGAAATGGGTCGCCAAAAATGTGGGTGATCTCACCCCACCTGGCGCGCTTTTCATGCCCGACTATGGCAGGGATGGCATGGGAGGGCAACTCTTTGGACACACTAACTGCACGGAACCCGTCAAGGCCTATGCAAAGTGGATGGCGGTTCGAGGGCAAGACTGCGGAAGGGTCATGGAGGTATACGACAGCTTTGTCAAGGACGCAGGCCGTGCTACTGTTGCCTTGGGTTCAGAATGGTTGGGGTGCACATGCACACACGTTCTTGCTCAGACAGCTTCCTGCGCTGCGCTTTGTAGCGGCTTTCATTGGGTCAATCCCTTGTGGCTTGTGTTGCACTCTACGGAACAGACCCAGGACAGAACCTGCGCGTAGAAATTCTGTTTAGAACTGCAAGATACTGCAAGTGCGCAGGTGCCGAAGTGTGAAGATCCACATCAGATCTTTTAAAGAAATGGTAGACATAGACTCTGCGCTCGTAAGATCGTAAATGGCTTTAATCGCACTGCACGGACAAAATGTGTAGCATGTTGCTGTAAACTAACTACTTCACTGACATGTCCTCGTATTGGTGCGCGAATTGCTTGCACGGTTTGTGTACAGGTTGCTGAGCGTGTGGTACAAGAGGGTCTGTTTATCCGCGCCTCGCCCAACTGAGTCAGGCGATCGAACGCGCACACCCGGCGCCTGCCCGCCCCTGGGTTTGACATTCTCAGACCCTGGCTTGGTCTGGTTCCAGATAAAAAGTCTCGAAGGGGAGCCCTGAGGTCATCAATGTATATCAATATCAAGAATGTGTCTAAGCCCATCTACATCATAATCACAGGCATCACGGGTGTAAGGACACTATCCTAGCAGGCTTTCTTGCGTCCCGCCTTCTGAAGGCTCCAGTAAAGACAGGCTTGCTGTAGCTAAGTTTTTATTCAGTTTCGCCGGTGGTGTTCAATAGTTGTCGCAGCGCATCGACCTAGCAAAGTAATAGATTATTGTTTTGAGTTAAGCCAGATGAGTCATGTGCAGAGTTGGATTATACACATGTATGCCTGGAGAGGCCTCAAACCCATGGGAGCAGAGATGAGAACCCCCCCAAGAGCGAACACGAAGGTGAGTGGCAGAATCGAAGTTCTTGAAAGCACAAGCGAGCCTACAAGCAAAATTGATATTGTTAAGCAAGTAGCAGTAGCTGACCATTCTGCTGACCGGCCTTCACTGATTTACTTGTACCAATAGTAGGAGGTTTGCATCCCTTTTCAGCATCAACTTTTTGAGCACCGCTAATTTGCAAGACCCCTTTTGAAGAGTTGAGCGGTCCACGCATGACGACAGCTGCTAAAGGTAGTCTGAGCACCCCGTTGTGAGTTGAGTGCGTCGAGGTGCTTTGACGAAGAGTACGTCCTGACGCGGGCGATGGAAGCGAGGCCGGACGTGATCACGTCGAGTCACCCGAAGCTATGACCCAGAACTCCGAAGGCTTGTCTAAGTCCGATGGAGTTTTGAGCTCGTGCTCACGACAGCACTGTGGCAAAGCCACAGACTGCAGTGCGGTTGGGCATGAGACTGCGCAGAAGTCGCAGATTGCCACGAGAACCGGCAGGCCAATCAAAAGCAGAGGGGTTGCAGCATGGAGCTTCAAGTCTTATGGGTTTGTCCTGTCTGATATTTGTGCTCCAGTTCTCCTTGCTTCCATGACTGCGCGCTTGTGTGTTGTGGGCGCTTGCGCTGAGCCCGCTGGGCCGAGCTTACCCTCAAAGGAAATATCCTCACTGGAGGCGGTACCTGGACATTTGCGAGGATTCCTTTGAAATCTGAGGGCACGGTTCAGCTTTCAATTTCATTGTTCCCACCTGCGTCCAGCAGATCATGGTTAAGTTCTCTATAGGCCACATCAAGGTGTCACAGGGCAAGTGCACACGCAGCGACAATTCCTAGTTGTTAATTTGGTAGGACCATGTGGCAGGATGGGCATGGACTTGGAGTTGTCCAAACGCATCGCCCTGCTTGGGCTCATGGCGTTTAGATGTACTTGCAAGTGCTCTGTTGCAGTTTTCATGCTCAAGCTGCGCACCGAAACACAACCGTTCGCTGTGAAGGCCAAGCCATGGCGTGGATGATATGGCGTGTGGTGCGCTTTGCATGGCTGGTCCTCTCAAGTGTGGCTCGGCCATCACAGGAGGGAAGAGACTAACCAAGCTCAATCTAGTGACCTAGGAATGCCGCAACTGCCCTAAACATGCAAATGGACATAAGAAAACCGCAATGCAGGATTCAGGAAGAGAATTATCTGGCCGGAACCAACAGATACTATGGTCCCCCTATCATAGCTCACAAGGAGCCAGGCTGGCAGGGCCTCCTACCATGCCAAAATGGGAACATGAGAGTCAGAAAACAAGTAGAACCAACAAGAGGAGCAACATAACCGACATTTGTCACGTGAACCACGGCCTCAACCATGCTGGCATAGACGCCAAAATAGTGACAATGAAGCATGCGGTCGTCGACGCCAAGTGGCAACAAACAACCGTAGGAAAAAGCGCGCAAGGAGTCAGGCCCAAGAGAAATAAGTGCCTCGGGAATTTGCTAGGAATCCTACAGGAAAACACAACGCGCACCCGGGTGCGCTTTGTGTTTCCCAGCCAATTTCCGAGGGCCCGGGGGAATTTACGTAGGAGTGCTAGGAATCTGCCTAGGGCCTCGGGAGTTTGGTAGGACTCCTAGCAAAGTCTCGAGGCCTCTATCGCTCACAGGTTTCTCACACAGGCGACCTGCCCCCCTTCATTCGTTCAGAGGTTTCTCGCAGAAGCAATCCGCCCCCCTAAATTTGCTCACAGGTTTCTCACAACAGGTTTCTCACAGGGGCCATCTGCCCCTCGCTCACAGGTTTCTCACAGAGACAATCCGCCACAGTCACGGGCTTCGCACAGGTTTTTTCACAGGTTTCTCGCTGGATTCTCAACAGGTTTCTCACAGCGCAGGCTCTAGAATTTCCTAGGAGTCCTATCGGAAATTGCCTAGGGAGGAGTGAAGGGGGGCGGCTCGCCCCTGTGAGAAGCCTGCGAAAAACCTGTGAGCGAATGAAGGGGGGGATCGCCTGTGCGAGAAACCTGTGAGCGATAGGGGCTTCGGGAATTTGCTAGGACCTAAGACTTAAGAGTCCTAGGAATCTGCCTGGGCCCTCGGGAATTTGTTAGGATTCCTAGCAAATTCCCGAGGCTCTCGTCAGATTCCTAGCACTCCTAGTAAATTCCCTTAGGCCCCCGGGAATTTGCTAGGAAGCCTATAGGAAAACACAAAGCGCACCCTAGGATTCCTAGCAAATTCACAAGGCTAGGCAGACTCCTAGGATTCCTAGCAAATTCCCGAGGCTCTAGGCAGATTCCTAGTACTCCTAGTAAATTCCCTTAGGCTCTCGGGAATTTGCCAGGATTCCTACAGGAAAACACAAAGCGCACCCGGGTGCGCTTTCCTAGCAGATTCCCGACGCTGGGCAGATTCCTCGGACTCCTAGCAAATTCTCGAGGTCCCCTAGGCAGATTCCGAGGACTCCTCGCAAAGCGCACAAGCTTGATTCATCCCTACACTCCAATGTATTACAAAGAACGAACAGCGCCAACAGAATATTGCATTTGTTGCAATGCGGTTCCTGAAGCCCCAAAGCCTCAAAGCCTTTGGGCTCTCTGCCTAAGCCATGGCAGAAAAGACTGCAGCGTAGGTTGACGTTTTAATACTCTATAGTCTATAGCACACTTAATATAACATATAGTGACTAGTATAGGCAGCTAGCAGGCATTAGCTAGCTAGCTAGTTTCATTCTGCAGCCGTTGCTAAGTCCTAACCACACCGTCTAAACTTGACTAAACATTGCAGCCTGAACACATGCACGGACAATGTATGTAGAGTAGAGTAGAGTAGAGTAGAGTAGAGTAGAGTAGAGTAGAGTGAAAGCTGTAGCAGTAGCAACGACACTTCCCGTCTTAGCCGGCCGGACCTGCAACTGGAATTGCTTCAGTAACACCTCCGCTTTCTGCTCCGGCAGCAAGACGTCGAGCCAGTCAATCGCCGGTAAGTACTTCTTCATCGCAGTGACCTGCGCCTGTTTCGGACTGTTTGTGGAAAGTCATTTATAACATACTACTTTTTGCACTGCGTTGAAGTCGCTCGCTAGATTATTGGAAAATCGTAAACAACATACACTCGGGCCATGAACATGTGCCGTGTACGGGGCAACCGGGACAACCTGATGCACTGAAACACACTTCGACACCATCTGCCAGCTGCCTCTGGAGGACATACATTGGGGCCTTACTTGGCAAGTCGTTGGTAACCTGGTGACAGCCAAAAACAACGCAGTAGTACCGTAGTAGTACAGGAACTATACAATACATACGGAAGTTTGCAACTCTTGTCTATATATACCGAGGACCTAGGACCTTGGCCCAGCTACGTGACTACGTCACCTTGTACGACCCAAGCTACAACCGCCCACAAACCTTCAAGCGTCACGCTGTGGCTGAATGATTCTGTGGTTTTGCCCCTGAAATTCTAGGAAAAGTTACTACGGCTACTGCGGCTTCCACTGAGTTGGAGAATCCCTCCTTCAGCTTGTTGTGCACTTCGGCCGCGTCGGCTGAGCTGTATAGATGGGGGCTTATAAGGTTCCAGGCTTACATTACAAGGCTTGGGGGTTATATAGGGCTTAGGGGGCTTAGGGCTTGGAGCTCAGGGTCAGTCTTGGGGCCCAAGTTGGGGCGCCGGGCTTTCGGGCTTAGGGCTTCGTGACTTTGTGTTCAAGGATCCCCCCGCATTGGTGTCAAAAAAGACTGTTGATGCAGGAAGTCCCACACCACCTTGCATGCTTTTAGACTCGACACGCTAGACTTTATAATTGTACTCACTGTGCTCTCTAACTCTTAAGGGTTTCCTCCATCGAGCATGGGGCCTGGGGGTCTCAGAGGCAGTCTCTAGCTCTAGCACTCTAGCTCAACAGCAACAAGGCGCCTGTCTGTTTGAAGTCTGCTGGGCATGGCGTTTTTGCCACAGCTGCGCAATCCGCGATTCTGCAAGGGCTGCATTCACGACGTCACAGGATGAAACTCGGCTCTTCGCCCTCCCCGGCCTCTCTGCTGGCCTCTTACTGGTTTTCAAACTCTTGACATTCAGAGGACGCTGCGCAGAAGTGTCGTTGAGCGGCAAGGCGCTCTTGATAGTTACCTGGCATCGCGTCAATGTGAGCTTTGGCTGTGGGGTAGTCACGTGCTGTCAGCAGCCAGTGCATTAGCAGACCGACAGGTCTGCCCTGCCCAGGTCGCTGCAAGTTGGTGTACGCAGCTCTCTGTTCCTTGCAGGCGGCGCCATGCATCCAACAATGAGCACGAATGAAATTTGATGTCGTGTTGTACCTCAGGTTGCCGTAGCTGGGAGCAAAATAAGGCACCACTTCCGCTTGCCCAGGCCGGCGAACACACGCAGGGACACGAACCCTTTGCCTGGGGCTCTCGTCTGGTTTTTCCGCTGCCTTCTTACTGCTGCTGCTGCTGGTGGAGGTGGTGGTGGTGCTGCTGCTGCCAGACCCGCCAGACTTACAAGACCCTGTCAGGCAACACGCGAGGCGTCGAGGGAGCGCTGTCGTTACTGTCATTCTCGTGAGCGTGGTCAGAAGCGCCGCTAGAAACTCCATCCAACTCGCCGTCCTGAAGGAAGAGAAATTTATAGAAGGTTCACTTTAATTCCTTTGGGCCCTTTGGGGAGGAGGAGACACTAGTCGCTAGTCATTAATCGAGCGTATGGGGCCTATACTTCCAAGGTTGTATGCACACGTTATAATTATGACCCGACTCGTAAGCCGTAAGCCATAAGCAAGGCCTGACAACAAGTAGCTTAGAGACTTTCGCGCTGTCTGTGTGTTCAGTGTCCACAATAGTTGCTGCCTCACGTGTGGTATCACTTTTAACTGGGACTCGAAATCTCATTGGAGTCTCATCATACATAAGCTTGCTGATGAAGAGCAACGGTTTCCAGCTGCTCTTCCCTTGCCCTTGCGCCCGTTGTGCTGCTGACTGAGATGCTGAAAGAAAGGCGCCCCACCATAGAGAAGCTCCTTGAACCACCGCGCAACCAGTCCGCAACAACTGTCGAGAGGTCGTGTTGAGCTTGGCGTCGCCGCCCAATGTGTCCATGAGACTCTGCACGGACCCATGCGTCCGACTCTTCTGCAAAAGCCTAGCCAACAAGCTGCGTGATTCAGCTGACTCAGCCTCCTTCTGCTCCGGAAGCTTTTGTTGCGAGTGCCAAACAAAGGCACTGGCAATGCAGCGCTGGATCTTATCCCCAATGCCACACAGCAATTCTGCCCAAGAAGTTGCAACAGTCCCAGATACCGATACAGCGGAACGCTCACCTTCAGGCAAGCGCGTGTACTCTTGCGCCCCATGGTGTTTTACATGCCGGGCCAGTCTTGCATACGCAATGTCACCTGGTTGAGGTGCTTCGCGAGCTGCTGTTACATTGACACTCACTCCAGCCCGCTCCAATGCTGCTTTGGAAGCTGCTGGCCACCGAACGCTCCCTTTTGGTCTCCCTCTTTTCCTGCCCGGCTCCTCAAAGACATCATGCTGCGCGGGTGCATCAAAACAATTTTCTTCAGGCACAGCTGGCACGCGCGCGTCATTCTGCGCAACAAGTTCTGGGGTTTCATTGTGGACATGGTGCTGGTCTTTCAGCAGCAGTTCATCCAAGTCTCCCAAATCAACTGAAGAAGCTGCCACTGCATCTGTGACATCACTTCGCACTTCTTGCAACAGCAATTCATCCAAATCCTCCAAATCAAATGAAGGAGCGGCTGCTGTCACTGCGGGAATGACATCATCAGTCTCTGCCAGCAAGATCAGCTTCATCACCGTAAGCAAGATCCATGCACTTGAAGCATTGCTAGCTGCTAGCTAGCTGCAAAGAGTTACCTAGTTTGACATGTTTGACATAGCCCGATTTCCAGCAGTTACGCACTGAGTCCAGCTTGATGCTTGCTCTAGCAGCTACGCTAGCGCCTATCAAGTCCCCTATACTTCCTGCGCTTTTCTCCTGTCTAACTGGCTGCAGCGAAGGTTCAGGCAGCAGTGGCTTCAACAGGCTGCCTGGTGCTAAAGATCAAAGAAATGGAATCAGGAGCACACGCCATTCAAGTCAGTGAATCTGAAATGTGCTTCACATCAGTACATGTTCTGCGTGGCATGGCAAGGTCCTGGCACGTCGCACTTTCAGGAAGAGCCGCCTGTCCACCTCAATGCTGGTCACCCAAAGGCCGGGGCCATTGACCGCCTGTGAGAACCTGCTCCACCACCTGAGTGAACAGAAGAGCCTGTGAGAACCTGCTCCACCACCTGAGTGAATAGAAGATAAATATTTACTATTAACGAAAGCTACTAGGTTACTAAGGCACATAGCTCAGAAATGCTGCTGCTTGGACTTGGGCACTCATCAAATGGAGTGCTCGTGTCTCCGTGCTGGGTAGGCCGCACAAATCCCAGGACTTGCTCTAGCACATAGGCTTTGGCCAAGTGAGAGTTCACCCAAGAGTTGATGTCATCCATCATGACGGAGTACTCTCGGTGGCTCTTGACTGAGCCCTCGGCATACCTCTTAGCTCTCTGCAAAGAGTATGGATGGCATGGGCTGCCAGCGATAGCCAAGTCAGGAGTGACCAGCGCTGCTTCGCAAGGAAGCGCAGAGTACGAGTGCAAGACACATGGCTTGCTCTGAGTCTGCTAGTCTGCTCTTGCACGCTGGCGTACCAGTGCGTAGGAGCGCGGTCCGGGTTGTTGAGCTCTACAAGCTCTCGGCACTTGCTGTTCGTGTCGGAGGCGCTCATCAGGACAAACGGTATGCCGAAAGCCTGCCAAGTGTCAATGCATCTGTTGGGACTGCTACAACTGCTGAAGCCAAGGATCTATATTGTTTGACTCGAAGGCCGGAACGGATGGGAAACACAATCATGATTCCGGCCTGAAAGACAGCTGATTCTGCACTTGTACCTGTGCACGCTGACACTATGCGGATCGGCCCACGATTCACGTTCAGATTGGTGGGCCAGGTCTTCTTCAACAAGCCAACCCACCAAGGACCACGGCTCTGTCCCAGCAAGGGCGACCGCAGTGGGTCTCGTGTTGGAGGCGACCTTTTGAAAACGTCTGAGCTACTGGAACTGCATGCCGCATTGTCCGAAGCATCTGCTGCTGTCTCCAACAACAACGTCATCAAATCGTCCAGATGCTCTTGCTTAGACATGGCACCAACACACAGATCCTATGTACACCTACACTACAGTGGACCTTCCAGATACAACCGAAAGTCACGCCGGCATGAAAAATGCAAAGATCTCCGGCTACATCATCAAACACCATTACGAAATCTTCAAATTATACCAGTGCATCATGTCGCGAACTTCTCACAAGATTCTCACAAGATTCCTACAAGATTCTTACAGGATTCTCACAAGCTTCTCACAAACACCCCAGCACGCATTGGTCACTCTCACAGAACCTCTCACAAGCTTCTCTCACACAGAAAATAGTATTTTCAGACAATCCCGGATCTTGGCAGCAGCGGAAGTCCCAACCCTACAATCTGCAGCTGGCATGTTCAGGCTTTAGCCTCGCGGTGGTCATGGTGCGGGCTCCTTTGGGCATCAGCATGCCAAAGAGTACCTCGTGGCATTAATAGCAGAGGAAGTACAAGAAGGACTAGAGGAGGTGAAGTAGTAGCTGTACCATTGAGGTATTGATTGCCTGAACTTTCAGCTTCGACAAGCCCCATATGGCCACATGGAAACCTTGCAATATGGTGGATGCCGCGTGTTTGGAACAGAGCCTCATGCATTGTTCTAGCATGCATTTAAAAGAAAGCTTTGGATTCTATTTATATCCGGAGAATACAGGGATCGTTGGGTACTTGCTCAGGCTCCTGCACCTTCCTCAAAACAAGCATGGCATGGAACCCATCTAAACCACTCTTACAAGACATGGGCTCCAGGCAAACCCCCTTCCAAGAGTCAGAAGTCTTGGTGGAATTCAAGTCTTGTCTGGACGCCGTTTCGTTGGCCAAGGTATGGCATCTCCAAAGGAGCTGATAAGGCTTGCGGCAGCCATGGAAATCTTGGTTGCTGAAATTGTGGAAGTTGCGGTTCGTACAGAGTAAATGCCAGGCTTCATGCGCAGAGTTTCTCGAGGTCATGGCTGTTTCCTGTCCTGATACTAAGGATCTTGCATGTTCGAAAGATGTGAGGAGAGCTCTCACTTCAAAATAGTTGGCTCTTGCTACAGACATAAGACCTCAAATGAGCTCACCCAAGATGATCTCCTCAGGTGTCGGCAATGCAGAACCGAACTTGAAGACAGTTGCGACTTAAGCAGGAACCTTTCGCTACTTCTCACATTCTGCCCCAAGCCCCCAGCTAGAAACCAGCAAAATCCGCCGTTACACCTTGGGCAGCCCTCATTTCCCTCAGGCGGCTGGCCTCACTGATCGGCTTAGAGAAGGCTTTGCCAAGTGATGCGCTCAGCTTCTGGTTAAGAACCCCAAGCCCTCAAGCCGTGGCTGAGTTTACGGGTTCCTTCTCTTCTGTATAGAGCTCTGCTCGCAGCTGTCTGTAGGGGACCACATCGTGTGCAGTTGCCGAGGAGGGATCGGAATGCTTGCCCAGCACCTTGCCAGTTTGACCACTGACTAGTGCAGGAGGAAAAAGGTACCAGACAAAACAAATCCTTTAAATCATATTTACTAGGGATCCTAGTATCATGTCAGGTGTATTCCTTAGCTAGTACACTATAGTGAAATTCCCCTTGCATAGCATGTTACTCGGCCCCAATACCAATCATAGATGTCCTTAAGTTGCACCGGGGAATGAGGATGTGGTTTTTTAGATTATGGGCGGTACGTGGGTTGGTTGTTGAGTCACCTGTGGATGCCAGCCGTCGAGGCTCCAGGGACTGGGGTTTCAAGCCTAGGGTTGTAGGGCTCATTTAAAGTGGAGTGTCCCCAAAACATGCGTTGCTGGCTCTAGTCCCCCAGACCCCAAACTCCTGAACCCTCAACCCCTAAAATCTGCATGGGGCGGGTCCATAAACGAGGGTCCCTCTGTGAAACATGAATTCCCCAAAACCGCACGGTACTTTTTGGACTTTTTGGAAACTCACACGAAGCAATTTTAGGGTCCTTCAGATCAAAGTATTGGGCAGCTAAGGACCCGACTCTCCGTGACGACTCTGAACAAACATGCCTGGAGCTCAGCTAGCAACATAACATCAAATCATGCATAATGACGTATTTACCAGGCCTGCCTCATTGCCCTTTTGTTTCAGGGCGTTGAAAAGTATGTTGGAAGTCGCAGGGTTGTATGGAAGCTTCGAACGGATCCTCTTGAACCAGCCGCTTCCCAAAATACAACCTTAGAAAACAATGGGACATTGACATTCTCTGGAATGTGGTTGTCGGTCATGCCGGCAAATCTCCCAGCCGCTGACCTATTCAGATCCCCCATTCTCTCTGTGTGGGATCAAGTTTTTTCCACTTTGACAGGACGTAGAGGTTCGAGTTCGATGTTGGGCAAAGAATTGAAACTGCGCGTCGCTGCACTTAGCAGGCCACTATACATCTTCTAGCACCTAGTGTGGAGAATTTCCTCGGAAAGGTGACCTAGCCAAGGAATAGTGTTCATATGATCATCTGCATTGAAACTTTGAAGTTGAGTAATTTAGCACAAGGGATTTTCTGAAATCGCAGGTCTCTTTTTTGCGGGGAATACTTGTATATTGCAGGTTCTCCAGGTCTTGAGAAATCTCCATGTCACCTTCATATGCTTCTGATGTCCCAAGGCAGGAACGATCACTCCTGAGTCCGGCGCAGCAGTAGCAGTAAGGCTGTCGATGTATAACTTTTGCCACTCTATGAACAGAAGCCATCCGCCATGCCTCTCATGAAGCTCAGCTGAGTGCATGAGATGCACGTTCCCGTGGATTACGCATTTTTCCCTCCTTCTAGCTTCGAACTGCCAAAGTCCTGAGGTCATCACAGCCCTTCTGAAAGAAGGCCGGCTGCTGAAGCAGGGTTTTTGGACCACCCCGGAGATGCCAATCACATAAGGCATCATCATCATTGGCGTCGTCATCATCATCGGCATCATCATTATCGTCACCATCAGCTTAATTAGCAACAATGTCAGTGTCCACCGTACCAAACTGCTGTAATTCTTGCTATACCAGGTCAAGCCTAAACATTCAGAAACGCTTATAGAGGCTGCGTTTTGCCACGATGTGAAGGTCTTCGGACGCTCATCACCAACAACTTAGCCAGAAGTATGTCTTCCATACTTGCTGATGTGTGAACATGTCAGTCCACGTCTGACGCACGCTGCAACAACCTCCAAATCTTTCTTGTTGGGCCCACGTCGGTCTGGGGGCCTTGAGAGAATTGTTTGGCATTTGTTGCTTCTACCATGGCCCAAAGAAAGAGACAAGACATTAAAAAGACAAGTTTATCTGTTGCAGGAAGGTTCCAGGGCAGGTGTCACGACATGGACATGGGTGTTCCGCGCATCCCCTGCTGGAGGTCCATGCAATGCTGGCCTGATTTGCTGGAGGTACTTAAGAGACCTTGAAATCTCCAAACGTCATGAAGCCGAGAAGACTCAAGGCCCAGACTAAGTATTTGTAAGTGAACCATCACCAAGGTTTTTGGTTGCTTGTTCTGGGGGCTCTGAAGGACCCTACACTGCAGACCTACATCTTAAACCCGAAGCCTTGAACCCTAGAAGCTGCAAGCCCAAATTGCTGAAGGCCCCCCGGCTGTGTCTATGTCGCCATGCCCTTTTGTAGCAACATCTGCGTATGCCCGGCTTGTCTTGAGCCGCCTGAAGGTTTAGGGTATAGACTTCGGGGTTCAGGGTGGCCAGTCAAAAGTAGAGGCTCTGTTTTGTATCTGTGGCCGTACCCCTAACAAACGCCCTCAGAAGTTGAGGGGAGAAGATCGAAGAACAGGGGGCTGAGGAATTGATGTAGTGTTTCCAGAGTCTCCCTGAAGATGCTTTCCCACACGAGTGGCTCAAGCACACCAAGTTGCCAAGCTCAGACTTTGGATTCGGAGTTCAGGCAGTACGATTGAGGGTTGTTTAAACTCCGTCAAGCATCCACTTGACAAGAGAATTCGTGAGGGCGCGATTGTGTGGTACGTTGCGGCATTTGGCTGGATCTGAGTGTGCCCAAGCGGAGCATTGGCTAGGCTGATTCCTCACCGTCTGTGCGGCCACCTACACAGGCCTAAGACTCTCAATCTTGTAGCATTTGCCTTCTCACCCTAGAAGCAACAACAGCCATGTGTGGGAAATCTAACCTCTTCTGAAGAAGTTCGGAAAAGCGGTCCAGAAGGCGCCCTCCATGGCAAGCAGGTTCCTGGCAATGGCTTGCCTTGCCACAGATCCTAACCATTCCCTCTAGGGCAGAAATGCTGTGACAATGGATAACAGGAAGAAGCTTCGGGGAGGGCGATCGTCACCCTCCACCGTGGATGGCCAGAACCTCAGGGGCTGGGAGGACCTAGGGGATGAGGGTCCAGGGTTCAGAGGCTGGATGGTAGGGGTTGGGGGTTGCAGTTGGAAGGCTTTTGGGGTGTAGAGGTTCAGATGCACGGGCTTCACGATCTGGACTTTATTGATGGAGGTGTCATGAGAGTCAATTGAAGGAGTATTGCCGATGAAGGCGTGTGGATACTCGAACCGCCAAACTACGTTGACCGTTCAATCTCAAACCTGAACCTTTAAACCAGCCAGAACCCTGAACCCTGAATTCTCTGCAATGCTTCTACTTTGGTCTTCTATTACCAGGTCAGAAGAGTAAAGCTCGTGATCCCCATAGAGATCCCAACTGCAAGCCTTGTTTTTCTAACCTCTAGAAGCCGTCGAAACTGATTGCAGCTGAAGGCACTCGCGAATTGCTGGGGCGCGGTTTCGTTCCAGCGCGGCAGCCCAGTCTCCACAAAGTGCGCAGGCTTAGCTTTCAGGCTGTTAGAGTATAGGGTTTTGGATTTCGTTCCTTCCCCCAATCGAAGGCCCGCCCCCAATGGTGAGTCTTCCCTCCATTCGCGGTCAAAGCATGTTCAGTTTTTGCATGCGCTTTTCAGTTTTCGAGTGATTCTGGCTCTGGCCTGCAGACTTGGATCTCATAGCACGGCAGGGTCATGCCAACATGGAGAATTGTGGCGAAAGCAGGATAGGCAGCAGCAGTTTCGTATGGCTTGCGGTGAGTGTGCATGGGGTATCCTTGGAATATTGGTGAAGATCTGCCTAAATTCATGTTCTTGGGACTTGAACGTAAAAATCGAGCATGTTTCAGTCGAAATCGTTCCTTCTTGCATAGGGTAGGCCACTTCTAAGGTATGATCCTTGGGTATAAACAGGCGACGGCTGCTATGGCAGATACCTTCGTTCCTGGGGTGCTAGCTGCTTGTATGACCCTTACCGAACAGCAGGTTCATGTGGCTCCTGCAGTCCATACGGGAGCTAGTATTCCTAGATATTGCACCCATGACCGAGGTAGTCCACGGTGACAGAGTGTTGGACGAGTCGTCCCTCTGGCACACTTTGCATGCTTGTACATGCCATCAAGTAGGGGATGATTTTTTGTGGGTGTCCAGACATACGTTTTTTCATAGTTGTTCGATACGCTTTACTTGAGGCCTGCTCATCTTTGGCATCTGGCATATGACCAGAGGCCATGTTTTGCAGGGACCATAGGGTGTCTTATAGAAAGCAAGGGTCAAGTTTGCCAAGGGCCCTAGAGCCAACAAACGCAGTGACAGCAAAGTTGTCCAATCATTGGGACGATACGTCGCGAAGATTCTGCATGTTGGCGAGAAATGCCGAGCTGGCAGAAGAAGCACTGGTAATGTCCCGCAATCCTTAGCGAGATCTAGTCTTCCTTCGTATGGGTGGCCCTATGGCAGCTCCCAAGCATAACGCTTCAGTAGGCAGGCATCAAACAGAAGAGGGCCTCAAATTGAAAATTAGAGAATTGAAGAAACTTTGCTGAGAGTCTTCAGTCTTCAATCTTCAACTCGGGGACTCAACTATAAATGATAGATGCCATCTCAAGGTGTAGACTTGGGATTATAAGATTCCATTGTACATGCACGTTCAGGTGAGTTCTTGGGAGAAGTAAATGTATACTAAATGGAAGTGTAATCAGCATTCGTGTCCCCTAAGCACTTCAAGAACAAGTTTTGGTCACAGGGACCGCTAAAGGTCCGAACTCCCTTCCCGTTTGTCCCTACATATCACTATACATCTCCGCGAAATGTTTCTCAGCGACCCACAATGTTGAAAAACATCCTGCAACTTTGAGAAATCCGACGTAATCTCCACAAATCCAAGAAGCACCAGCGCTAAACTCAGAATCACAAACCGCCCTAAGCGCTTAAATTCACAGCCAGCACCCACAGTTAAACCTTAAACCCTAATCAGTACAGTCGTGCTACTTGTTTTCCATCTCTGCATGCTCTACGGTTGAACCACCCCAAACCGTAAACCCTAAACGCCAAACAACATATGAAGTTTCCAGTTTATTTCATTACCTCTGAAAACACCAATGAGTCAAGCCATGAGGAATTAGAAGCTCTTCGACTCAGCTCTGCAAGAAAGGCAGGGCGTGGCGATCCTCAGCGGAGAGGTTTGGATGGCCTGGGCCCCAGTATTTTTTGGATTCTTTTGGATTCGGTTTTTGCGGTCTTAGGGTTGAAGGTGTTGGGACTTCAGGTTCAGGACTTAGGTTTTCTAAGCTAAGGATTCGACCTTAGGGTTCAGGGGTCAAGTCTTTGGGCACAGCACTGCCATGCTTGGGGTTTTAGTTCTTCGGTGTCGCTGTCCCGGGTCGGTGGGTAGCAGACGGTCTGGAGGTCTGCAGAAATGACTCCAAGAGTAGACAAAGCTGTATCTTGGGGAAAGTCATGCAGCGAATACGGGCAGATCTTGTGCGCATCAGGCAGGGACCAATCGGCATCCTCAGGGGTCTATGTTACTACATCTGGCTCTGCCTAGAAAATGTAAACCAATACCAGTCAAGCAAGCCTTAAGGCCGTGGAGGCCTAAACCACTTTGAATGCCCCAAACCCTCAACCCTTCCCAGCCACAAAGAGCCCAGAAAACACGTGGATAGCTTTGCAAGAGCTGTCAGGCGATTGCAGCGGGGATCAGTGGGGTACCGTTTAAACACGAGAAGGGCTCAAGATTCTGGAAGATGCTGGTATCCATATTGCAGAGCAGCATGTGTACCCCAGCATTCCATCTTTTTTTGTTTGACACTCGGTTCTTCAAAGCACCCTCACGTCTATTCAGGCTGTTGTTGGCCCAAACCAATTGGCATGCGTTAGGAGCTGCGCTGAGTGTCAGAAACCCTGTTGCCGTAGGTATGCACTGCTGTTTCCTTGCGGATTCCGGTTCAACGTCGTGATTGTAAATCCTTCTTATTTAGCAATTTCGAGAGTAGGATCTTGTTCGAACCTCTTATGCCCATCAAGATTCGACTACGCATTTCCCGTGTGGACCGTAGCACCATTCAGGTCCGCCTTGCACAAGGTGTTGTAAGCGCCTGCAGTCTCCCATCAGTTGTGGACCCCTAGCAGTAAACCTTCACAAATCTTCACACCGAACAAGTAACAATCGCTACACCTTCGTAATCCCCGTACATGCGATTCCGGAAGCTTCTGGTACCCCTACGAAACCTTGTGCTTATAGAACATTATATCTTAGTTCCTACAGATCCCTACCTTGGTCCTCTATCTGCCCTAAATCCTAAATCCTACAACCCAACAGCCCAAACTCTTGACCGAGGCAGCAACAACACATACACCTTACATACACGAAAGCCAAAAACTTTAGACTTATGCCCTAAGCTCGAAGCGGTCTGTGCCACTCTCACGTGCCTAAGCCACTGAGACCGCCGTGGGAACCTGGCGCTCAATTGGTCTGGGACTGAGGGTTGAGCATTTCGGGTTCAAGTTTGTGAGACGGTTCAGGTTTGTGAGACGGGCATCCAAGGTTGTAGGGTGTGGGGATTCTAATTCAGATTCTGCTGCTGATTGGCTGTTCTTACTGCCACACTCCCCCAATGTGGAGAATGTTACCATGATCATCTCGTGTTGATTCCTAAGCCCTCAACTTTCTACATCCCCATGCAAATAATGCATACTGAAGCCCAGGTCCCTGAGATCTTGGTAGATCCAAAGACTGGCGAGCTGGAATTGAAAGTCACCAGGATATTGCATCCGGCCGCATCAGCATAAGCCAGCCTAGGGCCTAGGGCTGTGTACCACTTGACGATCCCCAGAACAGTGTATGTCCCAGGTATGGATACACGGTGGATACACAAGGTGGTTAAAGGTTTGTGGCATCCACAGCAGCTTACATGCTTGGCAAATGCGCTCTAGCCTCAGGCTTCTCGTTCCATGACAGCAGGATTTTTTTGGGCAGAGGTACAGTAATTAGTTGCCTTCCATGGAGTCGAGCCTGCGTACCTTGTTGCAGTCTTGGACTGAATGAGGTAGTTATAAAGTTCAGCATCATGATAGGTTCTGTGGATTGCCCACTACAGCTTTTGTTTCCAGGTCATTAGCAGGATCCCAGCTCTAGATTCCGGACAAGGATTTGGGGCATGGATCCACCAAAGCCCAGTTATACTTGAGTTTTTTCTTCAGGTGTGCCATCCCCAAGCTCAGCTTGTAAAGATGCTCTAAGAGGATGGAATATAGGTACCATTATGTGGGTATCTATGGGAATTATGTGGAGATCACTGTAGAGATCTAATCCCCCACTCTGCCAGAAGCACCAATTCCTAATGTTGAGATTCAACCGGACACGCTCCATGATGAGGATGGCAGCTACAAACAATCTGCCGTCCCGCAGCTCACCCAGCAGTCTCGGGGAAAACAAGGAAATCCCTCCCTTGCTAGCAGTAAATTGTAGTTGCTGCAATGATATCCAAATGAATGTCAAGCAGAGTACTCAAAGCAGAGGGTTCCTAGCAACTAAAGCAGTCAGAAGCACAACTCGATTACTCTCTGTATGTACCTGCTTTCTCAATTTAATCTCCTGCCCCCCTAGGTTTTGGAATCCTCGAGACAAGAAGCCTGAATTGAAAACCTGAATGCTAAACATGGCAGCAATGAAATTCTGAAGCCTTACGAATCCTAGACTCTAGACTTAGAAGTTTAAGGAGAATGCACACAGGCTGTAAAGTGTCGCTTGAGTGTTGGCAAGAGGCGTCTCAATGGGCACAGCGGCGCAGGATGTCACTGGCGGTTTGAAGGCAGGATACAATTGTGGTTTGGGGGCTATGTTTGGGTTTTCGCTAATTAGGGGTGAGGGTGGAAGCCTTCAGGGCTTGGGGTTTCAGAGTTTTGGATTCCTTTAAGGTTACTTGAAGACCTCTTAAATCATGGTTGGGCTGGGGAAGTCCTTTGCACTTGCGGCTTTGGGATTGTGCTCTGGTTTCCCGATACTTGGGAACAGTAAGTTGAGACTCCTCATGCCTTTACTGGGGCCCACTTGTGGGAAGCTCTCGGGGAAGGGTACAGGAATCTAATCCATGTCGGTTTCTGCTTCTGGCCTATCACTGGCAATCTCCAATTGGACATACAACATTAAATACCACAGGCCATAAACAAACCGTGAGCTCTGACGAGCGGAAGCCAGCTGCAAGGGATTGAACACTACACCCTAAACCAGAACTTACAGGTTCGCGGGTAGTTAGAGGTGGGGTACTCATGAGTCTTCTGAATTGAGACCTACTTGTAGCCCCGCAGTCCGATCTGGAAGTTCAGCCAACCCTAGCAAGGAATGAAAAGTTGAGTGCCCAAATGTCCTGAATCTAAGGCCTTTATCAGATACTGAATCCCTAAGTCCCAAATTCTGCGCAAGGCCAAGCTGGAAAGTGCTGCTGCAATTCTCCTAGGCGCGCCGAGCATCCAGGCACAGCCGAAGACGTTATGACTATAGGTTCTTCAGGAATGAATGGCGCTAAACTCTTTCCCGTAATTTGCGGAGACTGACTACGATGCAAATATTTTGACGAACTCGAAGTCCAACGTACCAGCAAAGCACATGCCTGTATTCGCAGCAGGTTCGGAAGCATGGGTTGCGGCCAAGCAGTGCCGGTGGCTGCCCTTGCCCGCTCTAAGCTTCAGCATGCATTTAGAAAGGCACGTTCGCAAACAAGGGGCCTTCTCAAAGTATGGATGTTGCTGCTGCTCCTTATCCTTCCATCGCCCTTCTCATTCCTCCTTGGCTTGCTCTGCATTCCCTTCCTTGGGTAGTCAAGTAGAGGATGCCACACACGTCTTGTTCCGTTTTCATGAGTCCCTAGATGTGCACACTTACACCATTGAGAAAATAATGCTATCACGAACATGTTGATGACTACTATCCATGAAAATTATGCTTCGTTTACATGTGCAACCATTCTTTTTGTTCTGTTTACAGTGTTTACTGGATTGCAACATGTTTTCCAACACGGGACATCAAACCTCTGATCGTCAAGCGGAGCTATCTCCACAATGGGGCACTGGATAACAAACCCTGCATGCTGCTGTAAACAGAGCTGTCTCCATTCAGATTGCTTACACACGGGCGTGGAGCAAAAATGCCAACGTTGGAAGAGGCAGTCTACATCGTCAAGGTTGGAAGCAACACAGCCGCGCAGGCGGGCAACACTGACAAAATGTCTCTGCCAATCTTTCAATCATGGCTGCAGCTGCTACAGCTCAGTATGTGTTGTCTTGTTGCTTCAGTTGCCCGTAGAGAGGTTTCAGTAGAACTATGAAAGCAGCGAAGGGTTCACTGAAGTGGCATTCTAGTTCTGCTTGGTCTTTGCTCAGATGCAAGTCCCTACAAGGCGCACAAAGGACCCCACACGTCGAACCTAATCATTACTGCGCGCTGTTCCTAACCTAGGTAGCTTGTAGGAACGTAAGGGGGATTTACTCCCCAGATCCTCTCAGGCATGGCGTGACACAAGCCCGCCCGTACCCTCAACCCCAGCCAGAGCATGTAAGGGTCTGAGGTTGGGGGCAAATGCTTCAGGATTTGGGGTGTCTGGCTTCAGGACCTGCAATGAAGACTACTCTGGTGGACTTAAGCCAATTCAAAGCCTTGTAGGTCTGTATGGTGGAATCATGAGCATCAATGAGATACTTGCAGGAATAAAGCAAGAAGACTGGTTGTGTGTCGGAGCGCTTCAACTTGCTATAGTTTTGCAGGTGGACATACGAATGAAGCCTGGCTTCTATACGACTGAAGCGAGCTTGCGCGGCAGCCATGCATGCAGTCAAAAACAAAGTCACGTTCTCAAGCCATGTCCGCCTCCGCACGATGAGGATGACGGAGCAAGTCACTCCTCACATCGTCTCAGCACTTGGGAACCGCGAGACCTAATTAGCCCACAGCCAGCAAAACAGCTGCGCCAGAGCCTCAAAATTTCTCTCGAGAAAGATTAATAAATACGACGCGTGCAGTTTTTCAATAACAAAAGCATGTTCCCCAAAATCTTCTTCACGTTCGAAAGATTTTCACCAACACTACTAGCATATTCACGCGCTGTTTCCTTGATCTCGCTGGCCAAGTCTCATGCCCACACATCTCTTCCTTCTGGGCCATGCACGACTTCCGCGCAGAAGGCGAGAGACTCCTGCAGTTTCAGCACCTCAGTCGGCAAAACGGTGTTGCAGGCTTTGCAGTCGGATAAGTAAAGCGTGGAGGCTTACAAATTCCGGAGGCCTCAAGATTTTCTCAGGTTTACTGCTTGTGAGAGGACGTTTCGCTTTCCTATTGTTTCTCGGGAATCTAGAGTCGTTTTTCTGCTAATACTGCTGAGAATGAAAACCAAGAGAAGATGTGTGTATGAATACTTGTGATAGCTCCCACAACCTTCTGATCTGGTTGTTGAAGACTCTGACAGCAGTTCCCAAAGCCTTTTTGTGGGAGAACTGACAGGATTTGGGCATAACTTCTCCACTTGCGCAAATACAGCGTTCACGTGTCATCTGAGCACACATTTGATTCCTAGCCTACACAAGAAGCGCGCTGCCTAATGTCTACTTGTTTCTCAGTTCGAGTTTATCCCAGGGTCTGGAACCATTGATCGGCCTCGCAGGGAGCCGGCCTCAGTAGAATATACGTAATTCAATCATCTCTCTTTCCCAAGCCCACTAAGGCCAAATTTCAGCTTTGAGCCACGTTGGTAGCTTGAACCAGTCCAAGAAGATCTCTCCATAAAGCTTCTACCTGGTGCTCTGTAGTGAATGAGCAGGATACTTCCCTATATCCCATTCCCACGAATTTTCTTGTAAGCCTCCCTAAACCGTCAACCTAAGCCTCAAGCCCAAAACCCGAGCGCGACTGCGATGCGGTTTTCTGCCACCCGCGCACTGGCGCCTCACAGGGCACAAGTCCCAGTATCAGTAGCAGAAGGAGTAGTAGAAGAACTGGCAGCACCAGAATCAGCAGTAGTGGTCGAAGAAACAGTAGCAACAATTGTGATAAGCATCAGCAGGACCAGCTGCAGCAACAGCAGCACTTGAGAGCGGCGCGGTCAGGCTTAGGAGATACCGAATTCCCCCCCCCACCCACCATTCACCCATTCCCGAACTTATTATAATAATGAATGCACAGTACGACGTACGGAACTACCCCCCGCTCTTCCCCAACATATCTATAATGAGTTTTAACTAAAACGGTAGTGCCTAAGGGGGGCGCCTACTACTACTACTACTACTAAAATATACTACCACTACTACTACTACTACTACTACGACTACGACTACTACGACGACTACGACGACGACGACTACTACTACTACTCCTGCTGCTGATGATGCTGCTGCTACTACTACTACTACTACTACCACCAGTAGTATTACTGTTACTACTACTTCTTCTTCTGCTACTACTGCTGCTGCAGCTGCCACCGCGGCTGCTGCGGTGGCTGCTAGCTGCTGCTGCGGTTCTTCTGGCCAGTATTAATATCATGTGACTTAACACGGACAATCGCCGCCACTACCGTTGTTGCCACCGCTACAAGCATTGCTGCTGCTGATCTTGATGTTGCAATTGTTTCCTGTTGCCTGCGTGACATGCCCACCGTGACACGCATTGGGGCGAAGGCGCGCTCAAATATTCAAGTATATCAATATCAGCGTTGCACTTGAAAAATCTTGAGTGCTCGTGAGGCGGCCCACAATTGAACACAAGCAAACAAACGTGATACACTCTTGGTTGACGCTCCGCAGCGTGATCTCTGTGCTCTTTCTTGTTGACCGGTCTTCAAAGAGCAGAACAAAGCAGGGCTCAAGCGCAAAAGTCCGTCAACGCTCGTGGTCTACCCTGCAAAGCCGTTTTTGGTTAGGGCAGGATCTGTTTGGTCAGGTCTTGTGCGTGATCCTCACGAAGTCTGCAAGGAAGTTGCACACAGCTTGATTGCACTCACTAGCCTGGTAAGCATTTTTACTGGCATGAGTCGCAATTAAAGGCTTCCGGTCAGTAATCGTAGCAGTAGTGGCGGCATCCAGCAGTAGCAGTAGAAATGCTTTTAGCACTCGTTCCATTCAAAGAGCATCTTTCAAGGCTACTTTTGCTCAATGATCTGGTTACAGAAGCCCCGCCGACAACATAGGGGAACATGTGTTTGGCATCCCCTTGCATGAGACGCCCTGTAGAAGATATCTTGCAGTTCAGATCTTCGACATAGGCCTGTGTAAAGGTCAGAGTCGATTCAGGCAGAGCCGAAGATAAACAGATTTGATTAGGATGTGATGCAGTTTTTCTTGGTGTTTCTTTGGTTCGCTGGCATCTCTACCCTAAATAACGGCCTAGCTGCATGCAGCGTTCGTCTTGGTATGGATGGCACCCATCCCCAGCAGCACCAAAGTAGAAAAATGAACCATGTTCGAGGATCTTCTAGAACGCAGTCTGTTATCACGTGCTTGAGAATCTGAGAAATCGTCAGCGCTACGTTTAAACAGGAGCTCCCAGGCTCCCACTACTTGGAACCATTAACGTGTTCCCTGAGCGTAGTCTTTGCAATTTACATGCCCTGGTCTGGTGGCCGTACGTCGCAACACTCAACGGCCGTGTGGCAAGATTATGTGATAGGCTGAAATTGATCCAGAACTCGCTGTTTTTGTGCTTACCGCTTTTCTTCCGCAGTGTCAGGATGTCATGCATGAGCCTCGCGAATGTACAGTACAATTCGCCATTAATGCTCAGGGGCTCAGCAGAGACTTAGCCGTTCCAGCGTGCATCGAACGTGATGAGACATGCGCTTTTCAAGTGCACGCTTCTAGCAGCGGTTGTTCCTTCTATTGTCATCGGCTCGGACGATGCTGCCTGCAGCACAAAGGCTGGGATTCTCTCCAAGGTTTAGAGCCCCGTAGTCGGGGCTCGGGATTTGTGGAGTGCAAGCTGCCGTAAAAGCGGGCCAATTAGGAGCCCAAGTCCCACGTGCACGCATACTACGCATACTACAAAAATGTCCAAAATCTCAGGAACCTGGAGTCCGCCACAGCCAGACTGAATGCACCCCATGTGCACCCCCGGTACGCACGTACCACGTTGCCCCAAGCCCCAGGAACCATTGACAGACGCCACTGCGGAGACTTCTTTGTTACAGGCGAGCACGAAGCGCTACACCCCAGAGAAGGGTGCAGTGCTTGGACATGAGCCAAACGTGAGCCACCTCGGCTTTTTGGAGGCTTGGAGCCTTTAAGATATCGATTTTCCCCCAAGCTATCAAGATTGCAACGAAATTCTTGGGTTAGAGCCTCGGTTTACGGGCAAGCTTATCTTCTTTACTGAGTAAACAAGACATCCTAGAATTGTTTCTGTAGGAATTTCTGCATGTTGGGCACCAGAGCTCAGGAACCCATAAGTCCCCGGGCCTTCGAAACATCGTGGGACGCAATATCGCATGTTCCTTCCTGCGCAGAGGAAGCTTGTGGCTTGGCGATGGCACAGGCAAGTTCGGCAAAGTCTCCGCACCATTACATCTACTACATACCATACGGTCCGGGCAAGAAGCACTCTCTGGAGGCATACACAGGAATGCTCAAGAAGCTGTGCGCAATTATTTCC
>CAJNIZ010001575.1:0-18621 GCA_905231905.1 Symbiodinium pilosum
TTCAGGGTTTAGGATTTAAGGTTAGGGTTTAGGACGTAAGGTTTAGGGATGGGGGCGTAGGATTTAGGGAAATACCTCATTGATCATTGTGTAGGGATTACAGGTTTAGGCTCGCGATACCACACCAACAAACGGGGTTGCTCAAAATTCAGATTTTTCTAGGGACCCTCGAAACCTATAAGGAGTACAAAAAAGGATTAATTATGGGGTTCCCTGGTAGGGACAGTCAAGGATTACATGGACCTCCCATGAATCTCAGGGCTTAATTAATAAACACTTTAGCACTAGGCACTTTAGGAGGAACCTAGACCCTCCGCTTTGGGGGCTCTGAGTAAGAAGCCTACACCCCCCAAGCATACCCAATTCAGAAAGGGAACTACATTGGAGGGTCCAAACCCGAAAACGCCTCGAGCCCTAAGCCCCAAACCTCTCCCTAATCAAACCCTTAGCCCACTTGATCCCTAAGCCCTAAACCCATCTGAGCCATAAACCCTAAGCCCTAAACCCTAAAGCCTGTAGGACGTCAGGCTATGGATGCTATGCTCAGGGGTTCAATGATGGAACATGTCCTAGACAACTAACTTCCGGAGATCTGTAACAAGGTTTAGGATTTAATCCCTCCTCTGACTGGCACCACCCAACCCCCTAATAGCAAATATGCCCAGTATTCTATAATATAATCTGCTGCGGATGTCTCTTATTAGGAGGGTGGGAGGTTACAATTAGGGAGAGGGGGTTAGAGGCTCCTCCCGAAAATTTACAGCCCTGCCGTTTGTGCTGTGCCAAAGGCACGTGGTATGTGAGCACAGCAGCATCGTCATCTCCACCGTAGTGACCTTGGTTCCCTTGAACCCTAAACCATAAAACCGAAGCCCTCACCCCTAAACCCTAATCCCTAACCCCTCAACCCTATAAACACTAAACCCTAAACTAGCTTGGAGTCTAGTCGCCCTGGGCTGTTCGTAATAGGAGAATGGGAATGGATGCTCAAGAGGGGAAGATGGTCTTATGTGTGCCCCCCCCCCCCCTACAAAGTATATACGCTCACCAATACGCAACATTCCTAAGGAAGCCTAAACATACCCACCCAGGATCATAGTAAACACCCTACTTCATGTAGGGACTGCTATAGGGGTGAAGTTTCCTCATCCCTTGCTAAGCACCAAGTCGGAATTGTGAACCGGATAACCTGCAAAGGACCACATTGAACGAAATTGTGAACATGTATTCGAAACTTCGAAGCCAACTCGTGAAACCCCAGCCCACTGAACCTGAACCAGGGCTCAGGGCATTCCGAAAGCCTACACGATTGATCCAAAAGCTAGTCACCGGACCTCAAAACTAAGTAACATGATGGCCCGAATAGGAAGAGTCAACAAGACCCTTCTTTCACATACTCTTGGGGTCCAGGTATCCCTAAAACAACCCTACACCCCAAACATAAAACCCTACTCCCTAGGCCCCTTTTCCCTAAACCCTACACTTCAAACTGTAGCAAAGGCACCCCCAGGGCCCCGCAACGTGTGAGCAGCCAGGCTTTTGCGGACCCGCTCGTAGCGCGGCTGGACCAAGCGGGCCAAATCCTTCGGAGACGGGTTAGTCCTTGAGGTTAGGATTTCTAGCTTATGGGGCTTAGGGCCGGGGATGTTGGATTTAGGGTTTAGGGATGTTTGCTTTAAGGTCTGGGGACTGGATAGTCTCTAATTTAAACTTCTATTAGATTGCGATTAAGGAACCTAACCCACGTCACCAGACTTTGCAATGCGAACGGAGTAAATGACATTACAATTGGGGTTCTAGGGGCAATGTTGGGCACTAGGAAACTTACATCAAGTTGAGATAGCCTGAACAACATGGCAGATAGCAAGGATTCCTGACGGTACGTAGCAGCGTGATTAATTTCCTTGGCAGCAACCGGCACTTATATTACCTTGGAGGATCTAACTCTAAACGCTAAACCCTAAGCCCTAAACCCTAAGCCCTGAACCCCTAAGCCCTAAGCCCTACACCCAGAAACCCTTTAGGGCTTTCAGGGTGTGCGTTTTGGGAATCAGGAGACTTCTGGGGCTTGGAGGGGCATCAGAGCTTCGAGATTTCAGGTTTCGGGTTTAGGATATAGGGTTTAGTAGGGTTGCGGACAATGGTAGTAACATTACGCAGACAATGGTAGTAACATTACAAACAAGAATAGCTGAAAATAAATACATTGATATTCATAATGATGTTAGTAGTAGAAATAGCCTAAACCCTAAACCTATATCAATACTAGTAAACATAAAAAGTACTACTAAAAGCTGCACCAAGAACGTCCCCTGCAACCCTGGAATAATTCTTCCACCTGTTTAGGGTTTCGAGTTTAAGTTGTAGGGTTTACGGCTTAGGAAAGTTTAGGGTTTAGGAAAGTTTAGGCTTTAGGGCTCAGGAAAATTTAGGGTTTAGGGTTTAGGGCTTTGAGTTTAGGGTTTAAGGTTGTTCCTGCTTGGAAAATGGTTCCTGATCTTCCGGCGTGGTCATGACCTTAAACCCTAACCCTAAACCCTAAACCTGAGCAGGCGGGATGCTAAATGGGCAACTGTGCACGTTGTTGCTGTTACCCTTGACCCCAATGCCAGATGCTCCTACTACTCCCATTTCTTTACTGCAGGCTTTGGGGTTTAGGATTTCATCAATTTCTTGCCAGTGGGTAATGTTCGAGGGGTGCTGAAGCCAGTATTCTTCATACTTAAATGGTGAATGAATATCATCTTACTTGATATACTTGGGAAACTATGATGCCGGTCCTCCGGGACCGTCAGCCAGACGCCTAAAGCGTCGTCTTTGGGTGCCGTCGCTGCCTCCTGCCGCTGGTCGTAGTCTGGGTCAATGACCTGGCGTAGAGGCTGAGGCCTTGTCGGGTGTTTACCTGAAAGGATGTGGGCGTCCCAAGCTGTTCCTGCGCCCCAAACCCTGGAACTTAGGGTTTAGGGTTTTGGGTTTTGCACCCCGTAAACCTAGACGTTGGATCCAGTTCCCACAAGAGATGCTAGGAGAAAAAATAGCCCCCTCATACAACCACTTTTAAGGACAGTTGCTGGGCTGGAAAACTACCCTAAGCCCTAAACCACTTGAAGCCCTCAACCCTGAACCGTAAACCCTAAACCCTAAGCCCCTAAAGCCTAAACCCTAATTCTTTTCAACAACGGACGCCTGGCGCCAATCCTTGGCTGCAGTCACCAAACAACAGCTCAAAGAACGTGGATTATTCTACTTAGGGGGGTCAGGGGACTTGGTAAGTGGGTAAAGTGTAGGGTTTAGGGTTTGGGGGCAGGGGGACTTAGTAAGTAGGTTAATACTGTTAATACTGGGGACAACTGGAGTTACTAAGTCGGTTATAGGGCTTATACGTATACTTACTATGTCCTCCTGATCCTCCAAGTAGGGTGTACATGGGGCGTTCGGGTTCATGTAGGGTATTGAAGTCTAGGTTTTAGGTTTGTCAGAGGCGCGCAGTAATTACGACGAAGTTCTGACTGTACCTTTCACCCAATGATAAGCCCACGAAGTCCCCAAAATGGATTCAAAGTCTACTTGGCTTGTACGTACAGCTAGCATTGGACAATATATACCCTCAACCTCCAGGCTACACCCTAAACCATGTGCATGAACAGATCGACCTACAATTTTTGCCTGAACCCTTGACTCCTAAACCCTAAACCCTACGCCCCAAGCCCTAAACCCATTTTAGACCACTGCTTAGGTTCTCAGAATTTCAGCTTGTTTACAGCACCGGGTCCCTAAAAGGGGTTGGGTCCCAGGGGGTAGGTCTTAGGTAACCTTAGGGACTAGGGAGTATAGTGGATATTTGAAGGAATATTGTGGATTACTAGGGTTTGGAGTTTACGCTTTTGGGGTTACGGTTTAGGTGTTTAGGGTTTAGAGTTGGTTAGATGCCCCCCCCTGGACCGAATCCCCCCTTCAAGGATCTTTTAGGTTTATCTCGCTAATGGGGCTGCCTGGCGTGCTAGAAGAAATCTCAGGCCTTTCGTGGCAAGTGAAAGGACCGCCCCCAGTGATTTATAAAAGGAGTTTGGTAGACCGGCCTCCAAATCAGGGCCCTATTCGTCATTGTTGTAACCCTATACCCTAAATTGATTAAACTCAGAGCCCACAGCTCCAAAATTGCCCGGCGCCACGTTTAAAGGGTTGTGGGCGCCTTGCAGACATTCCCCTAAGCCCCTAACTAAACCCAAAACTACACCCTACAGAGTGGGCCCTCTAGTTACACAACTAGACTTATCAGTCACAGAACTACAATCTGTAGGACTTGAAGCCTTAGTATAGCCCGCTTTGCACCAAAGAGCCCTTGTCCGTAAACCCTAAAGCAAGGAACCCTACACCCTAAACCCCTAAACCCCAAAATACCTTGGAACAAAAGATGCCCCAGCGTCCGGCACCCAAGCCTTCATTGGCGACTCAGGCCGCCTTTGATCCAGATAAGGGCCGAAGTCTCCCAGCTCCACTACCTCCAAGTGAGTAGGGTTTTTTGTAGTCAAACCCAGTAAGACTATTTCCGTTTATAAGATACTATACCCCAAAAGGAGGATATAGTCTTACGCTATATTGGGTAGCATAGTATCCCCATATAAAATACTACTCAAGCTGCAAGTGTGGTTTAAGGTTTACCCTAAACCCTAAAGCCTGCACCCTTACCTTCTTACTCAGTCCCCCTGAGCTTACAAGTAATGTAGACCCAGTGATTACTAAAACTTGGGGTTTAGGGTTTGGGGTTTAGGGTTTAGGGTTAAACCCCATCCTTTTAAGGGCCTTAATATTAGGATCCCCGTTATAATCCCTATTAAGCGGAGGGGGTTTAAGGGTTTGCCATTTGCCAACCAGGCCGCGGACGCCGGAAGCGTCCCATCAAACTTCTGAAGCTCTTCCAGGGCCTCCAAGGCTTAGGGATTTTGGGGTTTAGGAACTAAAGTTTAGGGATTGGGGCTATAGGGATCAGGGACTAGGGATAAGGTTTCAAGGTTCTAGGGCCACAGGTGAAGACAAGTTCAGGGTTTGGGGGTACATCTTGGGCGCTTAGGGCTGGAGATTTTGGATCTTGGGATTCCGGCTCGGCTCAGTACTTAGGCTTACGAATGGACTGTCACATGGATGCCGAAAGAAAAGCTGACAAGAGGATTGTAGTCACCCAACCCCTGTAACTTAACATTTCGAAACATTGCTAGAAACTTCAAGAACTTATGGCAGACGCTAATTCAGTGTGTGATTAGTCCCTTGGCAAACTCGAAGGCAAACATGCACGCAACAATGCCCGCCCACACACTGTTTCACATGTTTTTCTCTTTACATGCGCAGAAACACTGCTCGCTGAAAGAAACCCTGACCTCAAAGTCCATATCCCGCACGTGTCCAACATGTGATTGGCTGAACTTTCACCTTAGACCCCAAACACCTTGAAAGCCTAAACGGAAATCCCGAAATCCCTTAGTCCCCAAACCCGAAACCTTGAAACCTTGAACAACCCTGCTAAGGCCTCGCCATCTACGCAGACGACCACGTCGTAGAAGTTCAGGTCGGATCTTGCAGTTATCTCCTCCACCTCCCAGGGGCTTGGGGGTTTTAAGGCTTAGGGACCTAGCAGGGGCTTAGGTTTTGCAGGGTTTGGGAGCTTCAGTTTCGGGAGTGGAGCTTTGAGTTCTAGAAGCCTAGACTTTTCAGTTCAAACTTTCGTGTCTACATGCCAATGCTGCGTTCAAAGCTTCAGTTCTATGCCTGATGCCTGCCCAAATCACGATGCTCACATGTTGCCTGAAGCTGTCATAGCCGTCAAAGAAGACCATCTCACAGACAAGTATCTACATCTGCAAAACACCCTAAGTCCTCTCCCAAATTTCGACAGGCCCTATTACCGTTACGGTGCATGGTTTGGGCTTGAACGGGGATCCTTGAGGGGACTTCAATACCGGTAATTCTTTATTTAGGCCCCTGTACTACTCAACACCCCCCATCTCTGACAAGGAGACTTCCTCTAGGCAGAACTACAGAGTCCAAATGTTGGCTCAATTTCCGGTCCACTTCCATTTTGTTTAATGCGATTCTCCACTATTGTTCCAACACTAGCCATCAAACCGGAAAACTGAACCTATGGCATCGCATTGGGATAGGGTCCATGTAGCTACAAACATAGTATATACCTAACTCCTACATTAGTTCTGTGGGAAACTCTTTAGGCCCAAAGTAGTAACTATAACCCGAAACCCTAAGCCTGAAGCCTAAACCCTACGCCTAAACCCTAAACCCCAAGCCTAAACTCCTTTCCCTAAACCCTAAACCCCAATAAAACCCTAAACCCCTAACCCTAATACCTAAACGCCAAACCGTAACCCTAAACCCAAAACTCCAAACTCCTTTAGGTTTCTGAGGAGAGGAGCATCGCGTGCCGTCCATCGTGGCGCGAGGCGTAGCTTTTCCGCGGCTGTTTCGGGCAAATAGCCGGCCGTGCCTTGTTGAGGCTCGAAACCCCAAACCCTACACCCTAAACCCTAAACCCTAAACTCCTAAATCTTATAAACCCTAAGCCCTGAACCCTAAACCCTAAAAGTTGTCGCTTTAAGGGTGTGGGGCATAGGGTTCAAGGGTTAAAGCCTAGGGATTCAGGGCTTTGCGGTTTTTGGGAGTAAGGTTTTAGGCTATACGGATTTCGAAGCCAGAAATTAGACCCCATTCTTGGTACCAGGTCTTACAAAAAGCACCACTTGCGGTAAGGTTGGTTGAGATCGTTACAATTTGGCCCAGTGCCTAATTCTTTCAGGTTGAAAGCTTAGGGTTCATATCCAGGGTTCTGGATTTTATGGTCTCTGGCTTCAGGGTGTAGCGGATACTTAGGACCCCTACTGAGGTTTAGGATTTAGGGCTTAGGGTTTAGGGCAACCATAATAGGAGTATAAGGGAATCCCAAAGGGTTAAGGGTCTAAGGTCCAAGCTAAGTCCCGAGTAGTTTCTGCGCGAACACTACTAGTTTTGGTGGTGAGGCTTGGCAAGGTCACCATACTTTGCCGAGGGAAACCTTAACTTTCTTAGTGGATGAAGGCCCAACACAGAAACAACTGTTTTTTCTTCAACATAACCCTTCTCTACTCCCAAAAAGCGTGCGTAATCTTCTTTTTGATTCTTATGGCCCAGGGGACGCAGTACTTTGCAACACTCTCCTAATCTGGATCGAGATTCCACCTGTCGTCGCTGCCTCTACTGGCAACGCCCCAGCACAGCTGTGCTCCTCGCAAAAGTACAATTATAAAGGGGGGCTTGATACCAACAATCCTGCTTGACCCTAAGTATCTGCTACCTCGGGAATCATGGTGTCATAGCGTGCTAATTTAAGGTCTCGCAGGATTTGTGGTCTCAACAGTAAGACCCTCACGCACCTCCCTTTAGCGACACATATAGTATATCATGGAACTAAATTAGGAATATTTCGGGAGGTGATATCATCAAGGATGGGCATTCTTGCTGAACTCATGGGCGCAGAGCGTCTGCTGGAAAGTAGTGCTTAGCTCAGATTTCTTGAGGCTTCGGATGTTTGGACCCCATGGCCCGTAGCATTCCTTGTTAGAAGAATATTGCAATATATGTGTTTCTGTTTTGGGTTCTTCCTGTTGGCTCTTAGCCTTCAAGCCTTCGTGCGGACCCTGAAGCCTAAATCCTGAACCGCATCGTTGCAGTCAGCATTGCCCTTTAACCCTAAAACCGCAAACCCTAAAAACCTGAACCCTAAACCCGAAACCCTTTGTGTTCAGGCTACAAGCCTCAAAAGTTTGCGTTTCATATTAGACCCTTACCCTAAACCCCAAACCCTGGACCCCCCAAATCTGCACCCCAAACCTCCGAAAAAACAAACCTGAAGGGCACCGTTTGCACGAGTTGGGTGCTGCACTCCACCAATTAACAGTTGCATAATAAGTAGAATATGAAACTAGAAGGCCAGGCACAAGGCATTTGCCTCGAAAATAAAAGTTTCCCGGCGTTTAGGGGCGTAGCCTCTGCTACCCAAGGCCCTAGACTCCGGCCTGAAACCCTCAACCCTCAAACTGTAAACCCTGTTTAAACCCTGAACAATAAATCTCGAACTTTCAACCATAAACACTTAACTTCGAGCGTGACAAACTAAACCCGACCGACATAAACAAATCTGAACTACTAGACCTTGACCCTACCTGGATGGTCAGACGGACTCAGTAAGTACGTCAATGACGGGAATGACTGCGTTGATAATACGGTCTTTTGGGGTTTGCAATTATGCTGACGAAGTCCCCCTAATCCCCCAGTAAACTGCCCTCTCACCTGCGCTATCCGCTCGAATAGCCCGGCAGCCACACGCGAACGGCCGCTACCATCGCCTTCCAGAAATAGCACCTGAGATGTTGCGACCAACCGCCGTCCCCAGCCCCTCATATTTCATATATCGCCAAAGGTTACAATACACCACTAGTGGGAATAGTTTGTTAACATGGGGGGTTAGGAGGGTTACTATTAGGGGAGGGGAGTACCTATTAACTGCAAGGCTCCAAATAGCTCATAATAGCTCAATATATGTCTTGTTTATAAGCTTCAGGACCCGGTGTAAGTATTTCTGATAGAATTATAATCCTAAACCTGAAATCCTAAGGGGTGTTTCAGGGTTCATGGTTCAAGGTTTGAGGGTCAATGGGCTTAGGGTTTGGGGTTTAGTTTACAGTTTAGGCTTGAAGTCTTAGGGCTTAGGGGCTAGGCTGAAAGGTTTGGGATTTTCGGCGAAGTTACTGCTAGCTTCATTTTACTCAGAGTTTAAGGTGCATATGCCCGGTGAGGTTTAAAGGTTCAGTTGCGGGAGTTTTTAAGTCTAGAGGAGATTGGCGTCGTATAAGGTCTCAGGTGGAGCAGTGAACCAATCTCAAAGTTGAGAGATTTTGGGGTCTAAGAGGTCTCTGATTCCTGTGGGGGAGAGTTTAGGATTTAGATTTACAGGTTTCCTTCGGGCTGAGATGCATACGCTCCCTAAATCCTAAAGCCAAAGCCTCGAATCCATGAACTCTAGGCCCAAAGAAAGATCAAGGATGTAGCTAGACTAGACTCGAAAATATGATCCTTGTAGATAATTCTATATAGTCCCTAGAGAATGTATTTACCTAGACCCTCCTCCTACCCCCTATTAGGGCCTAGGTACCTACTATTAGGGACTATATATCCCCCATTAAGGGTACAAGGAGGGTCCTGGTACTTTAAGGGCCAGTAAGTTACGTTATAGAAGAAGATTGTTGAGCTGGCCCTAAACCCTAAACCCTTAAACCCTAAACCCTAAATGCCAAGCCCCAACCCTAAACCCTAACCCCCCAGCCCTAAACCCTAAACCTTAAAGCCCTTAAACCCCTAAACCCCAAACCCTGAAACCCTCTAACCCTGAGGTTTCCTCAGATGTTGGCACTTCGGGGATCTGCCACGCCATAGGCCCCGAGCTCTGGGCTCACAGGAGCCTGCTTTCAAGAAGGGCTTTCAGGGGTTTAGGATTTAGGGTTTAGAATTTAGGGTTTAGGTTTTAAGGTTTAGGTTTTAGGATTTAGGTTTTAAGGCTTAGGTTTTAGGATTTAGCTTTTAAGGTTTAGGTTTTAGGGTTTAGGTTTCGGGGTTTAGGTTTTAGGGTTTAGGATTTAGGGTTCAGGGGTGTTAATGTGTTAGAGCTGGGTGGGATGTGGGGGTTGGGGATTTGAAGGTGTAGAGGTTTTGGAGTTCGGGCTTGCAGGTTTGGGTTTAGGGCATGGCATGAGGTACTCTTACAACGATCAGGATGTTTCAGGACTGTGTAGGGCACTTGTCAAAGTCAGTCCTCTACTACCACATGTCCCAACAGCATGGTGTCCTTTCCATTGCGAGCAAAGGAAAGGACCCTTTAGGGTTTAGGGTTTAGGGTTTAGGGTTTAAGCGCGAACCACCATGGATAGTCAAGACGGCACAAAGAAGGAAGCTCTTGGCCTCGTCATACCAGGAGAATGGAAAAATGCGTCTGTATGTCTCGAAGGACAGGCAGAGCCTCCCAAGAGCATCAGTGTGGTTCTTGCCCAGTCGATTTTTTTCTCAGGCTTTTAGTTTATCCTTAAAGGGAACTTGTGAAGCTTATGCGGTTGTAAGGGGAACTGCGCAGGAACCCGAAAGTTCAGACATACCCAAATTTCAATCAGACATCTGCACAGCTGGGCACCACGCGGAAGTGTGCAAATGGCTGGCCACACCAGGCAGGCCTTTTCACTCTGCAAGGGACCATGTCTACAGGGATGCTGTTGGAAGATTACCAGAGATGTGTTCCCAGGAGAGAAATCATAGACTATATGCCCTAAACCCTGAATAGTAGTTTCCATTTTCTTTTCCATTATCCCTGTATAACCCCAATATATACCCTATTATAATATACTAGTTTAGGGGGACTATATGAGACTGCTATGAAGTGCATCAGATTCGGACTTCGAATCCTGCCTGCAACACCCCTGCCCCCGTGCCCAAGCCGGAAAATTGACTAGTGCAATCTACAGTCATAACTGTAAGGGACTATACGTTCTGAGTTTCTCGACTCCTGTGCTTTCTTCTGAGGGCCTAACACATGCAACATGTGAGATATCCATTACCCAAATCCCTAGACCGCTACGCTTCGTCTTCCTCTTAGCCAGGTGCCAACGCCGCCAGAGACCAAGATGTCTCTGACTCTACTTCCCCCTTGCCTGCCATTGCCATGGGTGCTTTTTGTTAGGCTTGGGGGCTTTGGGGCTTTTCTGGTTTGACAGCTTTTCTGGTGTAGGTACGTAGAGCTTTCTTTGGCTTTTGGAGCTTCGGAGGTCTTTAGGGTGGTGGAGTTGGCCAACCTTATCCTTAGGGATGACAAATGTTCGGAAGGATTCTTTACCCTAAACCTTAAACCCCTAAACCCTAAACCTTAAACCCTAAACCCTAAACAGGGAACCCTCAGAAGTGACTATTATCTTTTACAGCCCTTGTCCCAATGCGCCCTAGCCCTAGCCCAAGTGCCGTGGAAATCGCCTGAAGTGGTACAGAGCTATTGCCGGCTTCGGCAAAGCTGTAGGCTGTACTCTGAAGGTACCCTGCTAGGTTTAGGGTTTAGGGTTTAGGGGTTTAGGGTTTAGGGTTTAGTACCTACTGGGACCTCTCCGTGATTTGCACGCAGTCCTGTCCGAGCTCCACACACATTCAAACTCCTAAACTCAAGCCTCTAAGAACCTAAACCCTATAGACTCCGGCCCTAGAGCCTAAACCCTAAGCGCGAGAACCCAAAGCCACAAACCCCCAAACCCATAAACCCCTAAAACCCCCAAACCCCAAAAAATCCCTAAAACCCCTAAACCCCTAAGACACCTAAACCCTCCAAACCCCTAAACCCCAAAACGCTCAAGCAGCAGACTTTAACCCGCAGAAGCCTGGAACTCTGAGTCCTAAACCCTAAACCTAAACCCTATATGATACCACTGTAATAGTTTCCATTTTCTTTCCATTATCCCTATATAACCCCTATATGAGCTATAGTCTAAACTCCTAGTATCCCCTTAATACCCCCCAAAGTAGTCCCCTATATAATCCCTATATAACCCTCTTTAAGGAGTTGGGACTATAGCTCATTTGGGTGCCCTAAATCCTAAACCCTAAACCCAAACTCTAAATCCTAAACTCTAAACCCTAAATCCTAAACTCTAAACCCTAAACCCTAAATCCTAAAACCCTAAACCCCAAACCCCTTTAATGAGTTTAGACTACAGCTCGTATAACACCCCCTCGCTTGCCCGCCGACCTTGGAGCGTTTCCTCGCCTTCGCTTGGGCGCTCCGCCTCCAGCTCTCGGGGTAATATAGGGCTATTTAGGGATTATGGTAATATAGGGCTAGTTAGGGATCATATTAGGGTCTAGGGTGTAGGGACGCGTTGTGGGAAGGGATTAGAGTTTGGGGATTAGGGTTTAAGGTCATTTTATACTTAAGGGTTTAGGGTATAGGGTTTAGGGTTTAAGGTAGGTCGAGAGTTTGGGGATTAGGGTTTAAGGTCATGTTATAGGTAAGGGTTTAGGGTTTAGGGTTTAAGGTAGGTCGAGAGTTTGGGGATTAGGGTTTAAGGTCATGTTATACTCAAGGGTTTAGGGTATAGGGTTTAGGGTTTAAGGTGGATCATCTTATACGGTGCTCTTGTCCAGGGCAGAAGACTGCAAATAGGGACTGCAGGGTGGGCAGTATCCCAGACTGCGTTGCTGATTGATACGATGTCTGGTAACACAGCAAGACTTTTGTCCCTATAGATCCTAAGTCCTAAGCCAATCATTGCAGTGACATTGGTTCACAACCATAGCAGCAGCAACAACAAGAAACATCAACGACAACAACAGCAACAACGACGACGACGACAAAAAGAGCGACAAGCACAACAATAACAGGAAACAACAACAACAATGCTACTACAAATGTGGCCCATTAGAGCATACGTAATATGAAAATTCAAGACACGCTAGTGAGAAGCCCTAACCCAACAACGAATGCTATTCCGGGTAACACGAATATGTGCTATAGTCTATACTCCTAGTATCCCCCGAAATAACCCCCAATACTACTCCCCTGTATAATCCCTGCATAACCGCTTCAAGGAGTCTAGACTACAGCTCATATGCTTGAGACTCATGATCAAACAGCCCACCTCCAGGACGGCCATGGCTGCAGCAAGCGGACGGGCTTGCAGAAGCCCAGCTATTTCAGCGTGGTTTTTGCACTGATTTCCAGATTCCTGGTCATTGAATTACTATGACTACTGCTATCACTATTGCTATTTTTGTTATTATAGTTGACAGTAACCATCTCAAATGTGTGTAATCTTTACATCAAGAATAACGCAGTTATCGACAGCAGTTCTTGAAGAAAGAAGCTGTTACAATCTCTATCAACATCTGAAAATTCCCTATGGAACTACTACTGTTTACAAAGCTTGGCTTGTGTTGTTTGCAGCACCCTGTGTGAGTTTGTAGAGCCATTGACATTGGTGTTCGGTGGTCACCACAGGCAAGTCTGAAAATACTTGGTATGTAGAAACGGGGGTTTTCCAAAATTAGGGTACCCTTGTTGGGGGTCCATGTCATCAGGAGTACAATATTTTGGGGTCTATATTGTGGACACCCTATTCTGGAAAATTACCATATGTATACCTATTCTGTGCTACATGAGCATTGTAGCTTCCTTGTGTAAAGTCAATGACAACCATTTAGACTCTCGGCTGCAAACAAAATGACGTCATGAAGTCTGACACGAATGTGTGGACAGACTGGAGAATTGGGAATGGACAGAGCTGGTGGTCTCTGGCTTAAGATTTATGGATGGAATCGGGCAATGGAATATCGAAACCATTGTTGATGCAATTTAGGACCTGCTGTAAACACATAGCCCATAGAGCCGCAACCCTGAATTGCCGAATTCCATTTCTACCCGACAACGTCCTACCGCTAGATCGTTTCCTAGCCTACTGACGCTACACCAAGCATCCTCCATTGCAGAGGCTTTCAAGAATCTTCCCCCAAAAGCATGCCCCAATGTCATTCGTATCCATCTTTACACCTGTGCATCAACTCGAGCTTGGATCCCCTTGTAGGGTGGTCCACCACGCACCCACCAACCTTTTTTCGAGGTTCAAGTCCTAGCACTGCGACAGGCTGGAGACTGGCTTGCGGCTTGTCCTTGCCAGCCCAATGCCAATCCTGAGCTGGTTTAGGGATTAGGGATTAGGGTTTAGGGTTTAAGGTTTAGGGTTGACAATCCTTGTATGCTCTGATGTACCCGTGAAGTGAAGCAGACGGAATTCCACGGAAACAAGGTCAATGGAGTCAATTTGGATCTGCCCTTCAACCCATCATCCCGAAAATCCAAGAACTTTGGATGGAACCATACCGATGGCTAAGCAAAGGGAGCCCAGAGGGGGGCCGCACCTTCTGACGAGGCTTGCAGTGCCGGTCCCCAAGTCGAAGTTTTTTGAAGATTTGGAATTGAAGGGATTATAAGGGGTATAAAGGGGTTATAGGGGGTATATAGGGCTTAGAAAGGTTATATATTGGGGCTATATTGGGATAATGGAAAAGAAAATGGAAGCTACTATGAGGGAGAAATGAAGGGCAAAGGTTTCCTTGAACCCTCCAGACCCTAACAATTTGGTGACCACTCACAGCGCGGCAGAGCCGACCACGAAACTGTAGGCTGTGAGACCGCGTCAAACTTATTCTTACGGACAATGGGCATCCATCAATCGAAGATTGGCAACGCTCCTCTGGATTGGCCCCTAAAACCCTTTGAAAAATATTAAGAAATAGGGTCCCCTATTAAAGCCATTAGGGAAAATATTAAATATCCCAGAGGCCTACCCAGTCCTTCTCCAAACGAAGCTGGTAGTTTCCATTTTCTTTTCCATTATCCCCATATGACACAATATTACCTTAATATAATCCCAATATTACCCTAATATAACCCCAATATTGCCCTAATATAACCCCAATATTACGCGATCTTGAGCCCAACCTAACTCATCCTTGGGCCGTGGCTGGTGCGTGTCCGCGAGCTGAACGGGAATCCTTCCACCAACAGCTTGGTCCCTTTTTGGGTACCCTAAATATAGAGATTATAGGGACTATATTGGGGTTCTATGGGGATAATGGACAAGAAATTTGAAACTACTATATTGGGGGTTTATATATACTGTTGGCTGGCATGAGTTCCACAAAGCGCCAGCTGAGCGGCACTCTATCTGGCAACATTCATCTCGGGCTGCATGCCATGTAGAGCTATTAGAAAGCACTTAGCCTGCAGCTTTCCATGGCCATGACCGTCACTTGGTCTTCTTGCCACTGACGTGGCCTTGGAGAAGCTGGACACAAACGAACCTGCTCAAGACCTGCCGCTTCTGTCAGGTCCCCTCAGCAAGCGCCTAGGACGACATCTCTTTGGAGCTGAGACTGAGACTGCACGCGGCCCCAAGCTTTGATCGCCTGAATCGCTGCTCATCAGTTGATTTGCTTGCATCTCGGCACTTCACCTGCAAGCAGCCGCTAAAAGTCCGGGAGCTGAACGATGCCAAAGAGGGTGCTTGGTACATGCACTGGCAACATGACATACAGGTTGCAGCTTAATTCTGCGACTACATTGCTTGCTAGGGCCGCAACAATAGCAATTTACATGCTGGCGAATGATACAAAGAAGTGACTGATGCGGAGCATGTGGCATGCAATCTTTTGAATGATTTCGGATGGCAGATATGGCACTGCTGATCCAGCGGCAGTGGGGCATGAGTGTATGGGTCTATTGCGGCAATTTGTTTGCAGGGTCTTGTGCAGCAAAATGCAATGCAACCGAATCCGGTAAACCTACTTAACGAAACTGCTGAGGGTCTTTTGTTGAACAAAGTCCAGCTATTCACGGCAGGCCTTTCATGACCCCTATATAACGCTCTCCTGAAAGTCACGCCAAGCATTTTAGACGCCGAGCCCTTAAGGAGACTCGCTGCTGTGCCTGTACATACACAGATCGGAACAACACACTGTATATACTCTGTATATGTATATACATATAAGCCGCGTGTGCGTATGTTTACAAACACTGTAGAATGCGCTCCTCGAGGCCAGGGGAAACAACAAATGATGCGAGATGACGTGGCCCAGAGTGTGCTGCAGCCCGTGCGAGCCGAGGGTGAGACGAAGTGAGACGAAGTTCGGGAGAACGCTCATCCTATTTCAGCATTTCAGCCTACCTTCCATCAATATGATTCGTTGTTTTCCCTGCTGAAGGAGGCGTCCTCCCTTCCGGTCCAATCTCTCATTTTGGCTGTTCCTATACAGATCACTTTAGTTCTTGCGGTCACTCGAGGATTCCTTGACTTCTTTGACATTCGTAGGCATTTCGCTGTACAGTTTCAACGCAAATTTTCTGAAAGGTACACTTTGGATCCAGACCACACCTGGGCCGGTGAGAGTTGCAAAGAAGACACCTTCGCCTCCGAAGAGAGATGTCTTGATGCTACCAACACATGCAATGTCGAAGTTCACGCTGGCAGAGAAGCCTACCACACAGCCGGTGTCCACGCGCAGCTGCTCGCCCTCTGTCAGCTCGCGCCGGACCACTGCCCCGCAGGCATGGATGAATGCAAGCCCATTGCCTTCCAACTTTTGCAAAAGAAATCCCTCGCCGCCAAAGAGACCGACCGACAATTTCTTTGTGAATCCCACCTGGATCTTGGTTCCCTTAGCAGCGCACAAAAAAGCATGCCGGGAGCACATGATCGAGCCACCCATGGCCCCCAAATCTATGCCCATAGTATGGCCAGGTATTGGCGATGAAAACGCGACCTTCCTCACCTGCGCACCGCTGTTCCTGGGTTGCTGCTAAGGAACTTAAATTAAGTTACCATAATGGGTATATATAGTAAATAATAGGGTTTCCCCAATATAGTAACTTAATTTAAGTTCCTTAACTGCGCAACCCAGGTTCTCAATGTGCAGCATGGACATGGAGGTGCCGGCTAGCAAGCGCTTGCCAACATCTTTGAAGTTCTCCCACCAGCTACCTTCCGGCCTGGATCCATCATTGAATTGTGACTCAAAGGTGATGTCAGGCTCCAGAAAGCATAGGGAACCACTCTCTGCGATGATTTTGTCACCAGGTTTCAGTATGACCTCAACCAATTGAAGGTCGTGGCCAACGACATTGAACTCGAATTTGTTTCCAGTGCAGGTGGCCAGCGCCTGGTTCGTCATCTGCGCCAGCTGCGCCGGATCCGTCACTTCCATCAGGGGCGCACTCGCCTCCACCGGCTGCATATCCCCACAACACACTGCCGGGCGAGAAAACAATCGCAAAAGAAGGCCTCTGAGCCAAACAACAGGGGAGTGTGAGGCAATCAATCACCCGCGCTCCAGAACTGAAGCTCTCATGAATCTCCTCCCCCCCCACTAGTAGAAAATACTCCCCACCGCAGTATATTATAGTACCATGGGGAGCATTTAATATTAGGGGTGTGGGGGGGTTTTCTATTCTGGGGAGGGGATTACCATTGCTTGTCTTTAACAGTACCCCTCTTCGCTGTCGTCGGCCTTCTTGTCTGGGACGGCTCAGGAGAGGTCGCCTGCCCAAGCTGCGTTGCACGCTGCGACGACCCAAGTGGTGCTACTCAAAAATTGAGTTACCATAATGAGGATATATACGGCACCAATTTTTAAACACCCGGATCTCTAAATAGGTTGAACAAATCTTTTACACTACCTCCGCGAAAGAATTTGGGGGGCCGCCGTTGATTTTAAACATCCGGAACCATCTCAGCTTCCAACCGCTCCAGCCCTCCAATTGCAGCCCTCCAGCCCTCCAACCTGCCAACCCTCCCATCGTCAAACCCGGTACCGGCGTGCCTCGCGACCGCAAGGCCGCAGCACAATGGTTTTGACATAATTCTTGGAAAGGTGCACGTTTTCCAGGGTTTGGGGAGACANNTGAGGGCCTCATCACAAGAGCCAGAAATGCTGTAATTACCACTGCATCCAAGACGGACGTCAAAATTATGGTCCCTTTTTGGGGTACCCTAAATATTAGGTGCCGTATTATACTAGGGATCCAAAAAGGGACCATAATTTTGACAACCACCCATGTGGAAAACTCACCAAATAGTTATTGATCCGGGCCTCGCCCGTTGCTGTGGCATCTGCGGGATGGAGCGCTGTGGGACACACCTGCACGAATCCTCCCCGAAGAACACCGCCCCCAAGTGCAAAACATCCACCATTAATCCGTGCTGGTACGCCCAAACCCCTAAACCCTAAACCCCAAACCCTAAACCCTAAGCCCTAAACCCTAAGCCCTAAACCCTAAACCCTAAACCCCAAACCCTAAACCCTCAACCCCAAACCCTAGTACTGTTTCATGGACCCCGAAGACTGGACGAGGCTTTCAACTCTGAGCTTGCCCAAGATGTGTTTCACGTCTCAGCCGTGTGGAGAACTATTCCGAGGTCTTGAAGGAAGATAGGGTTAAGGGTTTAGGGTTTTAGGGTTTAGGGTTTAGGGTTTGGGGTTAAGGGTTTAGGGTGTTAGGGTTTAGGGTTTAGCAATTTCCCAAAATAAGGGCACCCCAATATAGACCCCAAAATACTATGGTTCTTAGTATGGGGATCCCCTAAAAAGGTACCCCTAATTTTGGGAAACCCCCAGTTACTTCTCAGACTCAAGATCCTTTATTTGCCTGTTTGTCACCTATGCCTTAAATCCCAAAATAGAGAGCCTGAAATACCACCAGCGAGTTGCAGGCATATGAGCATGAAACCTCGCGGCCTCCTATGCGACCGCGAAGTACGGGATGACAACATCGTGCCTCAGGCTTGATGGAATTCATTTTCCAAACCTTCAAGATATTAGAGCTGTAGGATCTGCGATCGGGGCCTAGGTCTGTGGGGCTGATGTTTATTGCCTCGGCTTTACTTCCTTTAGGCGGGAGCTTCTTCAAGTGTTTTTGGGGCTCAAAAACCTGGCAGCTCTTCACGGACTCCAAGACTTGTAGGCTTTAGATGATGGACTCCTTTCTGGGTTGCTGTTAAGGAA
>CAJNIZ010001577.1:0-11412 GCA_905231905.1 Symbiodinium pilosum
AACCCCGAACCCTAAGGTTTAGGGTTTAGGACTTGGAACCTCAAACCTCAAACCCTAAATCCTTCATCATAGGCCCCAGGTCCTAAACTATGGGCCCTTCATACTTGGGCTTGTAGGGTTACATGGGGCGTATATTAGGAATACAAGGGTCCCAGATTAAGGGGCCGTATCAGGTTTTTTTTTCAACCGGAGCGCTATAGAAATCGCAAGGTGGAGCCCCCACAATCGCCTTCCACTGCCGCACATCCCTGGATTCCTAAAAGGCCTCCCATTGTGAGAAACTCCCATTTGAAACAAGTGGGGGTTCTTGAGAGTTCAGGGTCTTAGGGTTCTTGAGGGCTTTGGGGTTTAGAGTTTTAGGGTTTAGAGTTTTGGGGTTTAGGATGTTGGGTTTTAGGTGGTTAGTGTGGGGGTTAGTGGGTTAGCTTTAGAGCTTTAGAGTTTGGTGAGGTATGCCAGGTTCGCCACAGTTAGGGGTTTGTCGATCCAAGGGGTAGGGGCTTTAGGGCTTGGGGCTGAGGGTCTAGAGATTTAGGGACTTAGGTTTAGGCTTCGGCAAAAATCGGGTTCTTTTTTGGTGGAGTCCTTCAAAGCAGGACTCTGTTACCTGGCTTAGCTCTGACGGAAGATGGGGTCAAGGATGTAGTGTTAACTAATTTAGGTGTGAGGTTCCTGGATTTCAAGCTCAGGTCTGGTGGTTTAGCTTGCCTTTGTTGCGACAATTATGCCGAGTTGTAGTTATAAGCCTTTTCTTGGAACAGTGAAACCTAGAATTAAAGTAGACCTCTGGAAGACGACTGCCCTGTTTAAAACCCTAAACCCTAAACCCTAAACCCAAACCCTAAACCCTAAATGCTCCTGTTGAAAGCATATCCCTAAACCCTTAATCCTTTAAGCCGCATACGTGGGAGGTTCTGAGCATTATCTCTTTAGAACCCCTAGGAAGGACCCCCATAGTCACCTGAAAAAAGCCTTGAGATGCATAGGATTTAGGGTTTAGGGTCCCTAAGGCCTCTCATTTCGAGAAATTCCCATGTGTTGTATCCGCCTGAACCCTAAACCCCTGAACCCTAAACCCTAAACCCCTAAACCCTAAACCCTAAACCCCTGAACCCTAAACCCTTAATACCCGCAGTCCAGACGTCGCGAGCCCAGGCTCAAGCGTCCTGGATCAAAGAATCCGCGTGCCTTGGGCTTTCACAAAGGGTCTCGGAAGGGGTTTGAAGCGGACTTAGTGGGGTTTGGGGTTTAGTTTAGGGTTCAGTGGGGTTTTAGTGAGGTGTGGCTTTCAACCCCAAACCCTAAACCCTACTAGTGGAGTTTAGGGACACGCTCAGAGCCAAGCTGTCGTCTGACGGTCATTCCCAGATTGCTTGAGGGACCGGAAATGAGTAGTTTTCATAAATTAGGGGGATTCCAATAGAGACCCCAAAATACTCTAATCCTTCTTATGGGGACCTCAAAACGGCACCCCTGATTTTGGAAACCCCCAAATGGCTTTCCGAATGTTCTCTCGTAGAGTACGATAGTACTTACGGTCACTCCCCTAAACCCTAAAGCCCAAACCCTAAACCCCAAACCCCTAAACCCCTAAACCCCTAAACCACTAAACCCTAAACTCAAATCCCTCGACCCTAACCCCTAAACCCTAACCCTTCTAGGGCTCCTAGACTTCAGACTTCGGGCCTCCTTGTGCCAGCGCTAATCTTTTTCCTCTGGCATCAGAAGGTCTCAGACTTCAGTCTACTTAGGACGCGGTTTAGGGGTTTAGGGTTTAGGGCTAAGTAACAGAGATATGAGGGGAATATGAGCTAGAGTCTAAACTCCTTAGAGGGGTCAGATAGGGGATTATATAGGGGAGTATTACAGGGGTCATCAAGTGAGGTGGATCCTAGGAGTTTAGACTATAGCTCATATGCTATTCATTATGATGTTACAAGGTCTCCTCCTGCAGTTGTGCTAGATGATCCCGTGAAACCCTAAACCCTAAACCTTAAACCTTAAACCTTAAATCCTAAACCCTAAACCCTAAATGCTACGAGGAAGTTGTCGGACCAAATCCATGAAGCCAAGAGGGACTTCAGCATCGACTTGGAGCCTTGTGCTGCTATTCAGACATGCCTGGAGTAGGATAAGATCCCCACCCTTTTTGGGTTTAGGTTCTAGGATTTAGGGTTTAGGTTTAGGCATGTCTGTAACATAAGTATATATTGCCCTTAATATGATGACCCCTAGTATGGACTGTTAATGCATGGGGGCAGGGGCAGCAGGACCCAAGCGTGGAGAATTATGGGCCCCTTGACCCCGGAGGCTGGACTAGTAGGAAATTAGAAGAAGTAGATTGAATTTACCAGAGCTCCAGGCAAGCTTAGGGTTCACGGGTTTAGGGGTTAAGGGTTTAGGGAGTAAACCGTTCTCACGATTCTGATAATTAGAGTGATCTGTTTGGTTGCCCACCTCGTTGCAACGGGGCTTGACGCCTCGACTGTGAGGGGGACCGAAGCCATTGAAGCGGTGGGGTTTACACAACGACACAACCATCTCATCCAGTACGTCTGATCTCCTCAGATATTCAGTTTAGGGTTCAGGGTTTAGGGATTACGGGTTAGGGTTGAGTGAGTTCCCAATTGTCCATGCATATCTGCTAGGGCGCACAACCCCAGAACCACACTTACGATCAAGGGCTCAATGCGGGCCATGTTTTTTTCCTAAGCAGCCCCACCACCCTCAACCCACAAAGCAATTAAACGCCTGAAGGTTTAAATGGTAGTTTCCCAAAGGCTTAGGGTTTAGGGCAGCCCCTTTTGGGTTTAGGATTTATGGTTATATGGTTATGGTGATAGTGCTGAGAAATTGTCAATAAACTAATTAGTTAATAAGATAATGAATACCAGGTCGACCTCCATATGTTTCACAGATCTCTCACATTGAAAGATCCTCAGAGCAATCGCATCAGACAAACATGGGAAGGATAGCTGAGGATTACCGGGCTCATAATCTGCGTGTCCATTTTCTTTTCCATTATCCCTATGTAATTCCCGATGACCCCAATATCCCACCGAAGCTCTAAACCCTAAACCCTGAACCCTAAACTAGATATTATCCCATTAGGGCGGCGAGCAGTGCAGGACGGGGAAACCAAAGGCGTAGCGCGACGCCTGGCAGATGGACTCGAAGCTGCGCAGAGGCAGATGGCTATGGTCTAAACTCCTTCAAGGGGGTGATTTAGGGCAGTATTATGGGGTTACTCAGGAGGATACTAGGAGTTCAGACTATGTCAGATGGCTATTGTTACTACTTGAACCCTGGCCATATTAAAGGGTTTGAAGCTATCGTTGTTATGCTGCTTTTTGGGTTCCCGGGAGGACAAGGGCCATGATCATTGCCACACCCACCACGACCGCTACTTCTCCAACTCCTGCTCCTCCTACTCCTGCTCCTCCTGCTGCTATTGCACGGCTAGCATAATTCTGCGCATTTTCTTTGTTTCGCCGAGGACGGCTTCTACCACAACCGCAATCAGTACCTCAGTACTTACACTGTTGCTTTCTCATGACCATTTGTGCAGTCATGACGTACAGTTACGACGATAATTAGGGCCGCTGCTAGGGTCAACGCTATTTTGCCCATAGCCCCTGATTGTGTTAGCCCTGTGACCATGAACTCACCAAGCTAGAAAATTTAAGCCCTGAACCTTAAATCCCAGAGCCCTGAACCCTAAGCTAAAGTACGAAAGCGTGCAGAGGCAGATCGACGACCTTGACCGCTTCTGGGACACTCTTATACTTACCTATGGGGTGTTGGGATCCAGGTTGTGTTCAGGATGTGGGGCTTTGTTAAGTGGAGCCGGAATGGGAACTTGAATGGCCTGTGGGATTTTGTAGGATTGACCAACTCATGCTCAGCTTAATGGAATGAATTGGAAAGGAACTGGAAACTACAGTAGCGCTAGGTCCTACAACCCATCCCCCATTCCCAAGTAAGCAAGGGTACGTTGCAGTGTTTGCAGTGTAGCTCGCAAGCATGAGAAGATTCAACAACACCACCTAAGAAAGCTTCAAAGCCGCCAAGTGAGAGGGAACGGGTACGATGATGTTCAAATTCAGCGGAACGGAATACAAATGAGAGTTTGCATAGATGGGTTGTTCGCCGTATGCACCCCAAAAGATTCTTACCATTAAGCTGGAAACTACCCAAGAGGCAGCAACCAAAAGTTGAATCTCAGACTCCCAGTCTGTGAGGGGGTGAGGGTGGGCTGCGCGCTATTTCCTCTAGTCCATAACTGGTATTACAGTTCGAACTGAAGCCTGAACACTGAGTCTCAACACTACGGTCACTCAGTGGATCTGAAGCACATTGCCGTGGGGTCCTACGCCCTATCAGGAAGTTCAGCCCCTTGAGTCAACACCTAAACTCTACTTGGAGGGTCATGGGGACTTAGTAAGTAGGTTAGTACTGGGGATACTTGGGATTATCATTTGGCCTATGGGGGTTATTAACCTACTTACTAAGTCCCCAGGACCACCCAAGTATATCCACACAACCTCTCAGCTTCCACACCGTTCTCCGTTTCATTCTCCATTCCTGACCCTAAACCTTAAACCCTAAACCCTTAAACCCTAAACCCCTAAACCCTAAAGCCTAAATCTGACCCCTAAGCCCAACCTTACACCCTCAAACCCCAACTCCTGTCAATGCAAGGCAAGATTCTGGCAGCCCGTACCGAAGTGAACTCGGTGTCCGAACCTTTGCCATAGGGATTGGAGTCTAGGGGTTTAGGATAAGTATAGCTTACGGTTTCGGGTTTCTGTTTAGGTTTTAGGTGTTGGGTTTCTGTTGTCTTGCCTTAACTTAAGGGTTGGAGTCCCCAGTTCAGCCTCAATTTTGCACCTCCTTCAAATTCGTTGTTTTCCCCCCAAGAACCAGGAGAAGAAATTCAAAAGCAGGTTCCTCTCTTGGTTCTTAGGGCTCTAGGGCTTTCTTTGAAGCGGATGGCTTGGATTCTTCACAACTGAATCGCATGTAAAACGGTTTCCTAACAATGGCCAGAACTTCTCAGGCGGGCGTTAAAGCACATTAAAGGTCTCCTCTGGAAAGGAGTTGGAACAGTACGGGCGCTTTTGGACCCACTCTTCCAGTCCATGCCACACAGCACACTGAACCTCTAAGCCCACCCTAACTGGGTTGCTGGTATGGAACTTAACAGAAGCTGGCGGGTATATATATATATATATGTATGGTAATTAACATGGTTTCCCTACTATAGTAACTTAAGTTACGTTCCTGAACAGCAACCCAGTCACCACTGAACCCTCCTCTAATTCGCAATCCCAAGCTGGAATTTCTTTGAAACGATTTTCCATCTCTGTTGTCTGCAACCCTAATAATGAGGTGGAATTTCAAACTCTACCGAACTTAGACTACCATCTGAACCCCTGAGCCCAAACCCCCCAGTCCCAGAGGAACGAATGGAATCCACGGCCCGGGCCCAGAACACGGAGCTGCGGGACTCTGAGGGCCGGGTCATGCGGCAGGCTGGGGGTTTGTGTGTCTCGGGTTTAGGTTTGGGGCTTGTGGGTTTGCCTAGGGTTTAACCCAGACCCCTTATTAATAAAAGCCCTCCCCCTAATAATTAGGGATTATAAATAAGGATCCCTTACAAGGAGGGGGTTTGTTCATCATGGGTCTACATTAGGTGGCAAGCTTTAGTATCTGGAAGAATCAAACAGAAATATGTAGGGATGTATACTAGGGATTCTAAGACAAACAGAGGTCGTGCTCTGGTAAGTTTAGGGAGAACATTTTGGGGACAAGGTCTTGGCGAGCATTTTGAAGGTGTATAGTCCCCCTTATGTACATAGAATATGGGGCATGATGGGGATCTTATTACAAGACACCCAAAGCCATATTCCATCTACTTAGGGGACCCTCAACCCCAAACCCTATATTCTATTTACTTAAAGGGGACTATGTGTGTTTCAGTCTAAGGGTCTGCAGCTTGGCTTTTCAGGGTCTAGCCGAAGCCCTCAACACAGGGGCCCCATGTGAGCCATAGTCTAAAATCTTTCAAGGGGGTTATATAGGAGCATTATAGGGTCATTAAGGGGATACTGGGAGTTAAGATTATAACTCATATCTGAACATCCAGCATCCAAACCTGCGTGTGACCCCAAGCACTAGTCATAGTCCTTGCATCCTCCACAGTAACTCCATGCACATCACTAGGTTCTGACTTACCCTGGCATTTTTTGGAGTACGACCGCGGCCGTTTTTAAGCGAACGGGTGCTCCCCTACATAGCTCCAAGTACAAAAGTCCTGTTATTACAAAGACACCGATAAGGGACCACCCTGCCATTTTTGGACCCCCCCAACATAATCTTAGCGGATACTTGCATTTGTGGAGTTTCAGTCTTTGTTTTGAACCCTCAACTGAACTCCCTGAACTGTAGAAGCCTGAAGAATTACCACATGGACCCCGGAAGTAGGTACAATCATGGCCCTTGGCTTCCCGCCTTCGCGCAACCCCCCCCTTAAGACAGCCAAAGGAGTTTATCATCCTTCAGGCTTTGGGGGTCCAGGTAAGAGCACTCCCTTGTAATCCTGATATGGTTATGTTGTGTTGTATATCCCACAACCTGATTCTAATTGTTTAGGCTGCTGCACTTGCTGAATTCTCAATTCTCTACTTGAAGGGACTTATAGCCTACCTAGAAATTTGACTTATAACTGACACGTAAGTTATAGCATTTGTGAACTATATTTGGGCCATTCGCCTGCCGGAGGTAAGTGATGTGCAGACCATCCAGACGGGCAAAACCCAGCAGGCCGGGCCTGCTAGTGTGTTGGTTTAGGGTTTAGGGTTTAGGGGAACCTTTTCAAGGGGCTTATAGGGGTGATATGGGGATAATGGAAATTAAATGGAAACTATTATTTGGGGGTTTAAAGGGATTAGTGCGAAAAGATTATTTAGGTTGTCCCAACACCTATAGTAAGGACCCTCTATCATGGCCCCTCTCGAAGCCTGGGAGTTTCAAAGATGTCTCACCTTGGTTTAGTGGATTCCTTTTCAGGCCAAAGCTGGTGCATGACTATATGCAGGGTTTAGGGTACTTAAGGTCATGCAGCTTGTAATATCAACACAACACTGCGGGTGAATTAAGTTTTGGGGTTGCCTGTGGGGGAGTCTTGAAAGTCAGGCCCGCAACTGAACACGAGAATGTCATTTCATGCTTCATTTTACGTGATACTCCTCATTAGCAAAACCCCACACCCCCATGAAATATGTGCGGACATGTAGGGGAATGGGAAATGGAACACACACTGTTGTGTAGGGCTTAAGGGTAAGAAAAACCGTGCCACCTAATAGCAAAACAATAGATATTCCTCACAATAGGTATCTATACTATGTTGGGCAACTTATTAGGGGGGTTGGGGAGTCTGCCTTCTGAGGGAGGGGCTTGCCAACAGAATTTCATGTCGACCAGCTGCCATTTGGGGTTTGCATTGTCTTTCAGCCTTATTTGGAAAAACGTTGGTCGAGGCTAGTGCGCAGTGCCAAGCTTAAAATCTGGATGCCTCGCCCTCCCCCAACTCAACGCGGAACCCCAAAAAGGCACTAAAAAGTATACTGTCTTTCTGAAAGGGGCCTATATATGCTTTTAAGGGACGTAGATCCCCAGCGCTTCGCCGCTCGCGGCCGTTTTGGCTCATGTCTTTTTGGGGTTTAGGTTTAAGGTTCAAAAGAATCGAGCCACTGATCCTTGCTAGTCAGGATTGATAATTGAGGACTTTGGATTGGATGCCGGCGATCTGAGGAGTTTCGAGCTTATGGGGTACCTGGAGGCTCATGAGCACTTAGTAAGTAGGTTAATAACCCCTACAAGCCATTAATAACCACAATGATCCCCACTATGAACCGACTCACGAAGTCCCCAGGACACTCCCAGTAGGGTTTGGAGTTTAGGGGTACTGAATCAGGGCATGGGGCGTAGAGCTTCCATTGGCAAGCTTTAGTTACCCACAGCTTCGTAGTAATTACCCTCTCGTTACCCTAAAACCCAAACCTCTAAACCCCTAAAGCCTGATTGGATGGTGGAGAAAAGGTCCGATACAAAGAAAAAGAAAAAAACTAAAGCCCTGAACCCTAAACGGGGTTACAGGCAGAGGTCAGGCAAGGCTCTGAACCCCTATGATGGTTCATGGATGAAATCTTGCACGACCTAGGGTCCCTAAACTGTAAGTCCTAGGCCTTTAAGGACTTAAGGTGGTGCAAATTTCCTCCATCAACAGAATGATGGCTTTGCCCTAAGCCATGCATCACGAGCCCTGAGGCCTCAACTCGAGCTGTAAATCTGCCACCCAGGGTTTAGGGTATTGGGTATAGGATTTCAGTTAGGTTGTGGGATCCGATGCTACCACCCCTTTGCTTAGTCTCTGAAAATAGAAATTCTGCGCAACCAAACAACACTATACTACCAGAATTCCCAAGATATTGTTTACTTGCAGTCCTGCAGGATTTGCGGTATCAGTCCTATAAACCCCTGTATAATCCCAGTTGCCACTTCATTTGCCATCTTTTCCATTTGATTCCACTAGGGAGGATGTCAGTCATTGCTTCAGGCTGTCTTCGACATGAAAGCCGAGCTTGCCAAGTTGGATCAGGCGACTGGTGTTTTAGGGTTTAAGGTTCAGGGTTTAGGGTTCAATGCGGTTACAGTATTATACTTTATGGGACCCTGGGGTTGCGAATGGGTTAAGGCATTGTTTGAAAAGGTCACAATCGCAATAGGGCTTTACATTGGTTATGAAGGGAAATGCTATATGACCTAGAAAGAGGGTCCCTAACAGTAGTCCCCGATATAGGGTAAGATTGTATTCTGCTTTTGGGTGGCGTGCTTTATACTCCCCTATGGTGAGATGTTGCTGCAAGTCACCCTCCCTTAAAAGAACATGGAACCCCATATAGCAAATTTCTCATGGGCATTCTCTAAGGGATCCCTTTGCAGGTTTGAGGTAACCCTTTTTGAGGTAGGGCTTCAGATGTAACATTTCTGAAGGTAAGGGTTTATGGTCTGCTTAAGAATTTGGAAAGTTGTGGAATATGGGGTTCAGGGTCTCAAGTTTTGTGCTAGCCCCCTTGCACCGGCCAACCAGAAAACACAGACCGATAAGGACAACTGTTTCTTCGAGTAATTGTTGTGCTCTACACAGCACACGTGCGCAGTCTCCATGTTGAAGAAATATTTTCGATATGGTTGAGAGGGTGCGTTCCCAGGTCATTTTCTGGTGCCAATAGTATTTACACAATTTCGTGCTGTTTAACCCTTGTTTGGCTGCGTTTCACGGAGTCATCGTGGGCATTGGTTCTTGGCGTGTTTTGCAAGCTGCAAGCTTGTCCTGAATTTTCTCGGCATATGCTGTTTACACTCAACGGCGCGCTTTGACAGTTTTGGAAACAGCAGCTGAGACCTTAAACCCTAAACCTTAAAGGAGGACTCCGGAGTCTCTGAGCCTGTCCTCGAAATGGATGGGTTAACAACCCGCCCATGTTGAACGAGGTGGCGGGAGAGTCTTATCATACGCTATGGGTCCAAGTACCCAGATAAGAGCGGGGTTAGGCCGCAATCAGAATGGTCTTTGGACTGGGATCCTTAGGGAAATTACGCACGTGCTCATGAGTAGTATTTGATTTGGGGATACTATTGTACCCAAGATAGAATATCATCCTTTTCGGGTATAGTATTTTTAGCGGAATGATAACATACTGGGTTCTACCACCAACAAACTACTCACCTTGAGTTCATCTCCAACATGCTCTGCAAGCTGCTACAGGATTTGGGTTGCTAATCTCATACGGTTTAGGGTTTGGGTTTTAGGGTTCAGGGTCTAGGAGGGAACTTTGAAACAACACAGCGAAAGAACTTAACATGTCTCAAAGCAGGAGAACAGTTTTCTACCAAGGCCCGATTGCACGAGGGGAAATCACAAAAGCAAAGTGTCTGATTGGGGTTTTGGAAGCCTAACATGCGCAGGCAGCCAAAGCCACCGTTGTAATGAGGCAAGCAGTTTCTTATAGCTCTTTCTATTGTCGTCGTCGCGCGTCAGCAGAACAAACCCCTAAACCCTGAACCGAGTTCAGACTTCGTTGCGTGCAGGTCATGGCAGCACAGGTGAGTTCGCTTCGCCAAGCACAGGAGGAGATGTCAGGGTTCTGGGTTTTGGGCTTAAGGTGCGGATTTGGGGTTTAGAGCTTCGGGTTTAGGCTTTCTTGGATTTGATGCAAGGCTTGTAGACAATCTTCCTAGTAATTAGGCCTTCCAGGGCGTGTCTGGTGGGAAGCATTCCCGTATCCTACACCCACTCTCACTATCCAGCGGTTTTTCATGGTATCGCCTCCTGAGATACTGGTGGGAATGCAGGTCATGCCCGGACCCTCTAAAGGATCCAAAAAGTGGAACCTCCCGATAATCCCCTAGTTTCCCCAATGTAGTGATGAGTTCATATTGGGGCGGGGGTCCATGCTTTGTGTCCTTGAGGGGGTCTGGCTAGTCATGACCGTAACCTCAGCAACGAAGAATCAACATCAATCAGAAGATCAACGTCCTCATGTATACTTAACCAGCACGCTTCATAATACCAGGCTCTTCTGGGTTGCTTTTAAGGAACTTAAATCAAGTTGCCACAATGGGCAATGGGCATGTATAGTGATTAATGTGGTTTCCCCCTATATAGTAAGTTAGATTAAGTTCCTTCGCAGCAACCCTGTATCTTCATGTAAAGAATCCGTCTTTCTGACCCTATTTCGAGTCATCCAAAGGTACCCTAAAATGACGTGCACCCCATTCAATAAAAATAATTTCGGTAGCCGCAACCCCTCAAAATTAGGACCCTATGACTATCATATGATGGCTATAGGATCCTAATCTTGGGGTTGGGGTTACCAAACTCCCCTTATTACCCTTGCTTTCAAGCCTGAGCTCCCTAAACGTCACCCTGACCGGAATCCTAAGTCCTAGACGCTGCACCAGTCCCGAAGCCCTGAACCCTAAAACTCTAAACCCCAAACCTCAAGCTTAAACCCCATAAGCCCTAAAGCATAAACCCCAAACCGTAAACCCTAAACCCGAAAACCCTATGCCCCAAACCAAAGTCTAAAGCCCAAAACCTCATATAACCCCATGATAGTAATTTCCATTTTCTTTTCCATTATCCCTATATAACCCTAACCCCCAAAATATAACCCTTATGTAACCCTAATATATACCCCAATATACCCCAATATTCCTATAGTTTCCATTTTCTTTTCCATTATCCCAATATAACCTTAACCCCAATAATATAACCCTTATCTGACCCTAATATAGACCCCAATATACCCTATAACCCCTATAGTTTCCATTTTCTTTTCCATT
>CAJNIZ010001577.1:14893-28363 GCA_905231905.1 Symbiodinium pilosum
TCCCCTGCCTGAATCTCTGTGCTCAGCTTGAATCAGGACTGTCAAAGGAGCAGGGACCTTGGTTCGTAGCCAAAAAAAGTTTAGGGTTTAGGGTGTCTAGGGTTTAGGGTTTAGGGTATTTAGGGTTTTTAGGGTTTTTAGGGTTTAGGGTTTTTAGGGTATTTAGGGTTTAGGGTATTTAGGGTTTAGGGTTTTTAGGGTTTAGGGTTTAAGGTATTTAGGGTTTTTAGGGTTTAGGGTGTTTAGGGTATTTAGGGTTTAGGGTATTTAGGGTTTAGGGTTTTTAGGGTTTAGGGGTTAGGGTATTTAGGGTTTAGGGTTTAGGGTATTTAGGGTTTAGGTTTTAGGGGTTTAGGGTTTAGGTTTTAGGGGTTTGGACCTAAACCCCGAAAGTATGTATATAAGATGAACCAATAATAACTGCCTATAAGGGCCATTATTTTACATACTTTTGGGGTCTAGGTAGGGCTTGGTAGGGTTTAAAAACGGGTTGCAGGGCTATATAAGTATAAGTGTGTATATATATATAGACATATACATATGTTTACACGTCTTTATAGGGTTCAGGGCGTAGCCTTCGAGTGTAGGGTTATAGGGTTTAAGGTTCAGGACTCAATTATATGTAGGGGTAGGTCCCTTCGAAGCTTTTCTGTGGATATGTAGATTTCAGGGTGTAGGGTGTTGGGTTCCGGGTTTCGGGTGTATTGGGGCTAAAAGAAATTTAGCCTGTATAGAGTTGAAGGGCTTGCGAGCGTATGGGGGGGGGGGTTTAGGCGCCCTGGTTCTTCTTCTGCATCGCATTTACAGGTTGTGTTCCTGAAAACAACCAGGAGGACCCCCAAGCCCTGGACCCTAAACGCTGACCCCTGAGGCTAGACAATACTATGCGCTAAATCCTACAACCCATGCTGCCTATGCCTCGAACCATAAACCCTAAATCCTAAGCCGCAAGCTTTAGACGCTTTGTCGGAGTCTCCACCCCAACAAGGAAGCGACTGAAAGCGCACGAGGACCGAAGCAAGTCAATGGGGAGGGTGTATTCTCCTTTTGGTTGTGATTTTTTAGAAGAGTATACGCTTCTTTGGTTCCATTGGGATTCTTAAGCCGGGGGGGGCCTTTGAACCTCTGGGGCTACATGGTTAAAAGCAAGGAAGTTTGGGAGGTCCGTATCAATTCAGGGTCTTGTGGGGGCAAGTTAGGTCTGACAAGGGGTTCCATCCGTGCCATTATAGGCGCTGTATGCGGTGATATGGGGGTTTCCAAAATTAGGGCTACCTTGTCGGGGGTCCCCAAAATGAGCGTTACAGTCTTTGGGGGTCTATATTGGGGACCCCGTATTTATGGAAACTACACCAAAAAAGGGGGTTATAGAGGGAGATTATGCAGATTGCGGATTAGGGTCTGGAGAGCTTTCTTTCAATCAGTAAGCACTTCTATTTGGCGTCCCTGGAATAGGAGTCCCATCCCTAAACCCTAAACCTTGGGCTTCATAGGTAGGACCCCAACATGAGGCTGCGTGGAGGTCTTCCTACACAAAAGAATGGATAAGGAGCAGTTCCCAGCCTACTCACAAGGGGATTGGATCGATTTTGAGTCGTGTGTATGCAACCCCAAACCCTCCACCCTAGACCCTAAATGAGTGGTGTTCAAAATTATGGTCCCTTTTTGGGTACCCTAAATAGTATTATAATAAGGATCCAAAAGGGACCATAATTTTGATAACCACCCAAATGATGGGATCTTTAGAGTTGCTTCTTTGGGTGCACGATGTTGTTGGGGAGGCATGTAGGACCCTATGTGAAAAACTTAAGGAGGAGTCCTCCATCAGTTCATTTCTTCATTTAGGATGACTTCCATACACCGTGGGAACGTGTCTGCAGCAAGTGACACAACATACTGATTATGCGCACCTATTTAAGCAGAATCTTCAGACATGTGTATGTGAGTGTTTGGTTGTCATGTTACGGATTCGAGGAATAGAAACCTTGTCTTCTTGTATCTTTATAACTGCATCATTCAGGTGGCTTTCGTTTATGTTTACGGAAAGCTCAAATATTTCAGGCTAGTTCTGAACCCTGAGACCCTGTTAGTAGATTTTGTACAGATCTTTAGTGGACCTGAAGCGCCCAAATCGCTGAACCCCCAAGTCAGAGAAAGCTGGACAACCCAGAATTCCAGACCCTAAACCCTAAACCCTAAACCCCCAGCTCTCAGCAGCAAGGACCAGGTAAATCAGCACTTTGAAGGCCTCAAACGGGAGCAGATCGTAACCATGACTCAGCACCTTGGCCGTTTAGGCTTCTGGGTTTGGGATGGGTTAGGGGCCGGGCCTTCCTTGTGCTTGCCGGTTTGGGGCTTCAGGGTTTGATGGCCTTAGGGGTTGACTATGATTGGTAAGTATTCAGGTCCCCAAACCTTAAACCATTTTTTCCTACATGATGGCCTCAGGTCTGGGTTGCCAGGGATCCCTGAAAGACGGTGAGGGCTTAGGGTTAAGGATTTGTATGAGATCTCCCAGACCTGTGTCTTTCTTGTTAAGGCCGTTAAGGTCCGGCCTTATGCTGCCATCAGATGAACGCGCCCTGTTCCACCCAATCCTCAACCCTCGAAAGCAAAGCAAGATAACCCAGAACGGAAGAATGCCTCTCAAACTCCTCTCTAAAGCCACGTGCACGCTCTCTAGCTCTTCCGAAGCGTGTTCCATAGCTCAAAGCTTTCAGAGCCCTACGTGTTGTAAATCGACCGGCGGACTTCTGGTCCTCGAAAAAATCATTTGGAGTAGGCCCTTTTTTGGGCATGGCTTGGCCAGGGCATAGTTGCAGCACAGCGTTTCGTGCGAAACTTGGTGAGTCTGCTTCTACAGGGTCTGTGCTTTGTGCCATAGATATAGAGTCTACCTTCGCATGGTCCTTAAGAACGAGACCCCAAAAGAGAGACCCACGGATTCCTCAAAGCCATTATTGTCAAGCCCTGAACTCCGAAACTCTCAATCCTATACCTCGAATCCTGCACCAAAAGCCCGAACCAAACCTATTATGGCCGAAAATGATTGTCAGCCTTCATTCTGATGAACGAAAAATCCAAATGAGGGCTATGGATGGAACACGTTGCCTGAAATCGCCAAAAGGGACCAATGAACCCCCTGAAACAAGGCTCCGCGAACGCGTCGATGAGGCCAAGCGGGAGCTTCTCGAAGATGTCCAGACGGCCGAGGACTGGCGGCTTTGGCTGACGATTGGTCAGCGGGGAATGAAGCAATGGAAAAGAAAAGGGCAACTACTATATATAGTGAGTTATATGGGGACTACTGTAAGTATCCAGTCCCTCGTTCCTAGCTAACCAAAGGCCAGTATGTGAGATTCTTCAAGGTCCGGGGCCAAAGTGACCGTAGGTAATTATGTATGCGGATAAGACAGGCATTAGGGGGATTCCTTTGATGTAGCCTGTTGCCTGACTCTATGGCCATTGAAATTCAAGAGCGCAGGGCCGTTTCGGAGTTGCGCGGGTCGTTGTAAAAGGGGTGTCGCATACGCTGAATGCAGTATGTAACGTGCCCAGTAAATGACAGGTTTAGCATCACTTTCTTTGCAGATAGGAACGGTGCTGACAATAATATCCATGGAACATATACATGGCAACAGCTGTAGTACTCCAGATCGTGGTGGTGGTGGTGGTGGTGNNGGCGGCGGCGGCGGCGGTGACGGCGGCGGCGGTGGCGGCGGCGGTGGCGGTGGCGGCGGCGGGTGGCTAGTAGTTGCATATTATCCTTGCGGCATTACTGCATACTTAGTGAGCATCTTGCGAAACGCAGTGTACGTGAGAACTGTGGGAAAGTCGGGTGCACTGCGCTTAGCCGTGAAACCGCATCAGCTCCTGAAATGCACGCTGGGGGTCTAAGTCGAAAATCCTGGGCTGAACACCTGTAACCTTGATTCCAAAACCTCATGCCTTGAGCCCTAAACCGCCCAACAATCTGAATAGCGAGAGGAACGGTTGGTTCGAAGGCTGGATGAACAACTGGAACTGGAAAGGCGGCGCTCAGGGACATGGGTGTGGGCGAGTTGGGGGTTTAGCCTTTAGGTTGTGGATTTCTTTCATGGGGCTTGCAGTTTTCAACAAGTCTGGAGGGCCTGCGCACATTTTTTTTAATAGTATGTGGGGAGGATTGTGGGTTTGTGCTTTCGAAACACCCGTGTACAAGTTTCATGCGCTAATGAGCCTGCGAGGGGATGTCAGGCAAGGAGTGCCAGATTGTTTCTAGTCGAGGTTGCATGTAAGTAATAACGGTGTGTGTATACAGACATAGAGATGCAGGGGTATGTAAACATAACCCTGACGCTTAAACGTAAATCCTAAGTTGTTCACTTGTACGCTTACATATACATATCTATCTATATAGATATTTATATATGATATATGTATATGTAAATATACATATATATATATATATGTGTATCAGTATAGGCATATATCTATATATATATATGCATAGGCACAGAGACGGGACTGTTGGGTGGGAAGCGTCGTAGATAATGAAAACGCCTCAAGGACCCTAAGCGCGCCTGCATCTTCTTTCAATGCCCTAAGCATTCCCGAAGCATTAGGGTAAAAGGGTTTAGGGTAAGGTTTAGGTTTCAGATTGAGGCCTTTTTAGGTTCCCAGTCCAATCCGGCCCCTGAGAGATATACTTCCCAAAAGATGTCGACAGAAGTTCATTTGCGGAGAGTTCTCTTTCACTCAAGCTGCAGGGTTTGTTTGCGTACCCCATATATTCGGCTGAGAACCTGAGACAGCCAGGACCCTCCCTGTACCCTTTGAATTTGGGTATATGGCCTCTATTTAATTTAGAGCATATAGAGGGTAGATGGAGGGTCTAGGAGGAACTTACCCAGCTTGCAGAGGCCCAGTTTGGTATTGCGCGCCCCCAAGATCAAACCATCCCTGCAACACAACCACTTTGGCGGGGAATGATTTGAACGCCCAGTACACTCTAAAGCCTGAACCTTAAATAGTAGCTTCCATCTTCTTTTCCATTATCCCTAAGCCTATATAACCCCTCTATAACCCTACAGAACCGATTAATTATGGTAGGTTCCATTTTCGTTTCCATCATCCCTACACAGCCCCAATACACTAAGCAAAATTTCTACCACCTCAGCTCACGCAGCGCCGTGGACATGATTCGGCCAATAGCCTCGGAGTTCAGAAAGCTACCAACTCTTGCCAGACCCTCTTAAAGGATCCGAAAAATGGACCCCCCCCCCCCAATATGAACCCATTGCTACATTGGGGAAACTAGGAAATTATTAGGGGTCCATTTTTCGGATGTTTCAGGGGGTCTGGGTGAGGGGAAGCTTCATATTGACGTGGGAAGTTGCTGATCTTGGGAGCCACGGTCTGGTGGATGTTCTTATATTTCGGAAGGGGTTCTCGTCACACTAGAACCTATCAGGGAAGATAGCAAAACAAAGTTTGGTAGCACCCGGAGGGAATCAGACACCTTCGTGTGCATTCAGGACCGCAACCCTAAACCCTAAACCCAAAATTCTCTAAACCCAAAACTCTAAACCCTGAACCCTAAACCCTAAACTCTAAACCCTAAACCCTAAATCGCGTAATCCAGGAACAAAACGCGTGAGCAGATCGAAGCATTTATCGAAGAAGAGCGGTCAGAGCGCATCAAGGCGGGGCTTTTTTTGGGATAATGGAAAAGCAAATGGAAACTACAGAAATATTAGGGATTATTTAGGGTTTATATAGGGGTTATAGGGGATACATCGGGGTTATATTGGGATAATGGAAAAGAAAATGGAAACTATAGGGGTTATAGGGTATATTGGGGTCTATATTAGGGTCAGATAAGGGTTATATTATTGGGGTTAAGGTTATATTGGGATAATGGAAAAGAAAATGGAAACTATAGGAATATTAGGGATTATATAGGGTTTATATAGGGGTTCTATAGGGTTATATAGGGGTTATATTGGGATCATGGAAAAGAAAATGGAAGCGACTATTGAGGGTTTGGGGGTTTAGGGTTTAGAGTTTGGGGTTTAGGGTTTAGGGGTAATATGCCATAATGGAAACTACTATAGTAGATTGGGGTAATATTGGGATACTGGAAAAGAAAATGGAAACTTCTATTTAGGGTCTAGGGTTTGGGGAAATCATTGGGTCCCTTGCAGGAACAATTTGTAGGGTTATGGGGACACACAGGGACATTATGGGACCATGGGCCGTAGACTTGAGGCTTGGGGCCTAAACCCGAAACCTTATTTCGGGTCCAGGGTTGCGCTTTCCTGGATGATTGTTGGACACCAGCTCCTACTTTCTTTTTTTGCTATGTTTAAAACCCAATAAAGAATTCAATGAATATGCTTCTGCAAATAACATACCCGAAAGGAACAGCTTAAGTCTACAGATTGTCTCCCTGGTGCTTAGTAGGGATTGGAGGATGGGTTATAGAGGATTATTGCATGGGACTATGTGCGGAATACTACAGGGAATCACAGGTCGATAGATTTGAGGGTCTTGCGGATCTGGGTTTAGGGTTTGGGGTGGAAGGTTTATGGCTAAGACCATTTCAGGCTCCCCATGATGGAAGATACTCCCCAATTTCAATGACCTGCGCTGGCTAAAAGGCTAGATTGCTCGCCATTACTGTTCGTCTGAACACGCTAGGTGCTGTGCAGCGAGGGATTTTGCAAAAAGAAGTCATGCTTTCGATTGAAACCAAAAGGACGTAATATCCAAATTATTCTAGCATGCCACAAGGGGAATCTCACCCTCAACCGAAACCGCTCAACATTACAAGTGATTGGGATTTTCGTGGAGGGAGTGGGATGATGAAGGGAGTTGGGGCTGGAGTTTGCTACTCAGACCCCCAAAAGTAATTGGGGGGAGTTGCGTGGAGACTACAGGGGATCTATTTTTTAGATCTCCTGGGGGTCTGGGTATTAGTTGTAAGGAGCTTCTAAGAAGTTCAAACAGGTTGACGCACTCAGATCGGTGCGTAGCTTCGATAATTTTGTTTTGCATGACTGTCTGCCTCTGGAAATCAGCACTTGACCCCTGAAAACCAATAGAAGCTGAATCTAGTTTAGGGTTTAGGGTTCAGTGTAGGTAGAGATTGGAAATAAGGGCTGTATCTGCAACTTATTGCCCCAACAGAGGTTGGTGAAGGCAACTCGACTGGAGTCGAGCATGTTGAGGATCAAGGAAGTGTCTTAGCTCCCCAATCTCACATCCCGAAACACTTTACGCCTTGGACCTTTGGAGGCTCATTTCTATGCTCCTAACATGATACTGATAAGGTCCTGAGGCTATCCTTATAAGCTACCTTTGTATCCTCACACACTACACTGAACCCTAAACTTATATCTCATAAAAAGAACTTTCTGGTACGGGCGTCATGCAGGCAGAGGCCGAACGAGTGAGCTCCCTGCAAAAGCGGCTCCAGGCCCACGAGGACGACATGGATAAGGGTTATACAAATTTTGAGGATCAAGGGTGCTACGGTTCTTATTTGGGGTCCATGGTTTTAGGGTTTATGGTTCAGGGCTTAGGGGTGTAGGGAATACGTGAAGGTTCATGGAACTGGGCTTAGAACCCTACTTGAAGCTCCCTTCACTGGCCTTATAGAGATTATGCCAATTATCAGTACGGCTATAACCGCTGTTATGAGTGCTGACTCAGTCCCATAAACCTTCAAGTAGGACTTGAGCCTCTGGGTCGAGGGCTTGGGATTTGGGGGTTGAGGGCGTAGGGTTTGGGTTGAGGGTGGGTTCCGAGCTTGAAATGAGGACTTCTTGAAGTAGTTGAAGACTTTACGGCTCTTAAAGTACATGCCAAACACCTGGCTTGTTGGCCACAGAATCCGCTTCCACAGCTTCAGAATGTCAAGCAATTTGGTTTAGGGTTTAAGATTTCAGTTCTACTGCTTTATTTGAAAAAGAAAAGGAATGCATTCCTGCGTTATTGGCGCTCTTGGACCTCTATTAATGAACAAATGAATAGGAATGTATGGAATATCTCTATCATCAGGATTGGTTCCCCAAAATTGTTCTTCAAATCTAGTCCTTTTTCCCATACGAAAAGCCACCTAATTTTAGCTAGTCTTTGGAGCCTAATTCTACCAAAAAACCATTTATTGTTCTAGTGCTCGGACTAGCTTTGACAGCTTAATACTGAAATCAAACAATGAAATTCCTGGAGCTTGAAGCCCCAAAGTTATAACCCCAACAACCCTAATATAACCCCAATGTATACCCTATTTTGCTACAGCAGTTTCCATTTTCTATTCCATTAAGCGTATATATAACCCTATGACATTGTAGTAGTTCACATTTCGCATTATCCCTATATAACCTTGTTATACTATAGTAGTTTCCGTATCATGAATTCTTGAGCAACAGTCCTCCCATCACTGGAACATCAGGAGCTCACCACACAGCGCCTTGCAGAGCAGCGGCAGCGACTGGAGGCCGCGCTCACATTGCTGCGAGACCTCAATCAAATAGGACGACATTTCTGACACAAATTACTCATATTGGGCTTATATTGGGAAAATGGACAATAAGATGGAAACTACTGTAGTTTATTGGGGTTATTTTTTGGGATAATGGGGTTATATTGCAGATCAAGAAAGTCCTTCACTTCGGAGCGTTGTAATGCTGAATAAATCCCTGCGCATGGGGTAATGATGTGGTACAAAATTTCTTGCATCCGCAGTTGCGTTCAAGGTTAGAGCAGCATTTGTCCTTGCACGCCCATTGAGCATTCTTACAGTGACCGTTCGATGATTGTTGTGATCCTTATGACATTGGACTACTCGTGGATCCCGGCATGGAACTTCTGACCGCAACTGTCACGAGAAGCACGGATTGTAATCTTGCACATAAGGATATCCAATCCTTCAAGTGTTGTCTTGTCGGGTTTCAGGGAATCACCCTAAACCCTAAACCTTGGAACACTAGGCCCTAAACCCTAAACCCTCAACTAGTAGTTTAGATTTTCTCTTTCATTTTACCCGGATACATAAATACATATATATATATAGAATCCGCCATATAACCCCATTTAGGATACTCGTAGCCAGTGACAGCCTCATGGCCCTGACTTGGCATGCCATGCGGCGCGCTCTCCAGCCCATGTGGCGCGCTTTCCAACATAAAGCATGGTCACATCGTGCCGGTCAAAGGCTTCCACATTTGGAGCACAAATTTCGTCACAGTAAGGTCCCGTTGAACAAGGACTTTCTGTATCGTACCTCTCTTGAGCCATTCGCGCAATTTCAGAAGCAGCTTCCACAACAGCGGCGAACGAATCTGTACAAGATGATTAAGGAGCTGCCCAAAGTTGATAGTCACGTGCACTTGACAGCGCTGGGAGACTGGCCAGCGTTGCTTGAGCCCGCTCGCAGACTATGTGCGCATCTTGACATCCAAGAGTTTGACTTCGACCCAGAGAGGAGCTATCTTGACTTGAGCTTCGCTCCTGAGCAGAAGTGGCATGCTTTCGAAGAGCTCTTCGCCATCAGGAAAAAGTACCTCAAGGATAAGATTTTCATGCGTGATGTCTACCTTCCACACGTCTTCGAAAAAATGGTTGAGAACAACGTTCTGGCAGCTGAGCTGCGAGTAGACTTGATCGACAAGCTGCGGAACAAGGAGGGAAACCTATTGTTTTGCCAGGATCCCGATCGCATGTACAAAAGTGCAGCTCATTTCGCAACGATGATTCTGCAGGAAGCTCATAAACATGGCATCGTAGTTGTCCTAATTCACAGCATCAATGGAGTAAAGGATAGCCTCGGGGAGATTTCGGAGTGTGAAGAATGCATTGTTCGACTGGATGATGACAACATCATTCGTGCTGTAGATTTGGTAGGACATGAACGGGAGCGCCTGTCTTTCGATCATGTGCTGCAAGCGGCCCAAATGCTTGAATCCTTACCCTGGGATCTGCATTTAGGCGAGCGGAGTCGTGTTAGCCATGCTGAACACTCCAGGTATATCAGCACTATGAGGCACGGGGTGGTCCGTCGGATTGCGCACCCAATAGCTTTTGACAAGATTTTGAAAGGATGGCCTGCGTGGCTACAAGATCTGGTTGGGATGGGCAAATGCATCGAGTTCACTCCGTACTGTAACATGGCTTTTGGGTATATTCAGACACCCAAGGGTGCGGTGAGCACGTTCTGGCGTTTGAGGCGAGACTCCCCCAATCATGTTCTACGTGGCAGCGATGACCCCGGACTCCTGGACAACCCTGACGGCATCACCTCGGATGCATACTTGGTGGCACTGGCTGAGCAGGTGGAACTCAACGATATTTTGGACACCACATGCCGCAACAATATTCGATGCGGCCACTTCAATCGCGAGGAGCGCAGAGTGTTGGAGAGAACTGCTGATCATCGCCTCAGGCAGATGGAAGCTGCCGAGGCAAAAAGGCAGGAGGAGGTGGCCAGTAAGTTCAAGAACTTGGCAATCGATTGTGATGTCTCCATGGCTGTGTTGTCTCATCTACCGCTGCAGCTGCTTTTTCTGCTTAGGAAGCTTCAGGAAGGGCGTTATGAAGACGTCTGCAGGCTCTACAAGCAGATTGTTACATCGCCAGTTCATTCACTGTTCGGCAAGGATGCCGTAAAACATGTTGAAAAAGATCACAGGTGGCACGGGTGGATGATGGATCTTCTGGATCTGGCCATGGCCACCGTGAGGAACACTGAAATGGAGCTTGCGTTGGATCGGCCCGTGATGGCCGGAAAGATCCTTGTGTTGAGATTCTACCTAAAGCTGGGCCTTGTTGGCTTTGGACCCGATGTGACACAGCATGTTTTGATTCAAGCAGAGACTGATGCAGACTTCCAGGATTGGTACCCTGCATTGCATGCTTGCGACAAGCTGTGGTTGCTCACAGCCTTATCGTGTGCATGGCAGCATGTAGAGTACAAACGCCACCCTCCTGGAGACGAAGCGCGCTTTTGGCACTACCAACAGCTGGTTGTGTTCCGAGATCCTACGAGCGTGGCCAGTCTGGACACTGCAGCGCTTGCACACATGCTGGCAAACTTCTGCAGTCGTACCGCATCACTGGTGTTCTGTTGCCTTCGTTCGAAAAGGGATGGAAATGCAGACGAGACTTTCCATCATTGTTTTGACGAGCCCTCTGGTCAGCGCGTGACCTCTTTGGATACATCTGGATGGGCAAAAACGATGTCACCTTCTGAACCCAATGACAATGACAAGATGGCAGGTGTTGTAGAAATTATAGAATGGCTGCGAGCATGCAGTCTCTGCGAGAGGTCTCATTTAAAGGCCTGCAAGGCATACTTTGCAGCAAGCATCCTCTACATGCTTGCCGGCAAGCATGATGAGCAGATGCTGATGTTTGCTGGCACGAAGCTATATGTGAGTCAATTGAAGAAAGATTTCGATGAACAACCATGTAACACCAACCAGGCACGATTTCGAGCCCTGGAACACGACTTCTGCACATGGCTCCGGAAGCTCCACACGAAACTAACCGACAACGAACTACACGGCATGGCAGATGGCGTTGCCAAGGCCAAGTTGTTGCAGGCTGAGGGTCGGAAGGAGGAGCTTGAGCAGATGTTGGAGAGAAACCCATACCATTTGTACAGGCGTGAGATGCGAAGTGTGGCCAGCAGGTGAGTGATTGACAGCAGGTGCAAAGAGCTATGGTCCCCTTGAAGTAGATAGAATATGGAGCTCTCCAAAGTCGCAATAGAATCCTTGTTATATACACCTCAAATTCGATCTACTTCAGGGGGATAATATCTTGGTAGCAGACAGGTCCCAGAAAGCAAAGGCCAGCCTTGGTGTTGCAAGTCCAGACAAAGGCTGTGAAGCTAAAAGCCTTGATTTATGGTTTAGGGCCTGGGGTTTAGGGCTCAGAGTTTAGGTGTTAGGGTTGAGAGTTTAGGTGTTGGGGTTTAGGGCTAGGCTGGGTCCGCAAATAATTGGCTACCTGAGATTTTGGTACAAGAAGTTGTTAACTGCAGTGCAGGTTTGGGCTTCGGGCAAGTTTTATGACACATATGATTATTAGGCAGGCACTTGCGGCCGCAAGGCAGGTCGTAGTAAGCCCCAAAACCCAAAACCCCTGGGCTTCGCTGCAAATAGGCGTTCTGCGACTTATTGTCAGCTTACTCGGACGTTCACCCTCTTCTCCGTGACAGGTATCGGGACCCAGCAAGATAATGGCCACAAACTTCGAATAGCAGCAAAAAAGGCCATTCATCACTTATTCTGCATACCTTTGACGCATTGGGGATGCAGGTATTTGACTGATGTATGCACAAGCGTTGTGAGCCGCAAGGGGACACCAGGAATGTAGACAATACTGAGGTGAATCTCCCTAACGCGGTTTAGGTCAGGGTTTAGGGTTTAGGTTTTGCAGCTTGCAAACACCAAACCCTAAACACTCAAAAAAGTAGAGCTCTCAAACCAAGCCGAAGCCGCCAAGCAAAAACCACAGCAGTGCCCTGAATTCCTTTAGCCGCAAGCTTAAAGTCCTCGATCCAACCCCCCGAAACAATGTACACCACCCAACCTGTTTCGCTCTTGATCCCAAACCTCTGAGCCCTGAGACCCTCAACTAGAACCAATCCACTTCACTGTTAAAGCAGGGGCAAGTTCTCGACCATTCTGTTCACATATATGTGGGATTTTCAAAAGGCGCCTTACATTCAGAGATGATGCAAAGATTCTATGTCCTGCAGGGATGGGATTAGGACTGTTTACGGATTGTGCAAGCAGCATATGGGCTTACTGTGCAGAGATTGCGTAGGACAACACTTGAAGTCCAAAGGGTCTACTGGGAAGATCTGTTGACCTGGTAAGTTTACCCACTTTGCCCAAGTATTCCTATTTCAAACACCATAGCCCCTGTTACCAAGTACACTTACTAAGTCAACAAACACTGGAAGTATGAAAAGCCTGTTAGGATGAAAGAGGACCCTGCAATCATGCCGCCCTACAACTTCCCCATACACACTAGAATCGCTACAATCTATGATGCAACTGTATCGAGTCTCTGAATCTTCCTTAGTCCTGATATGAGGAGTCTCCAGCAATCAGGGGTTCTTTTCGTCGGTCAGTTTTGGAAGGGGCACCTTTTTTTTTGAAAGGCCTTTGCTGTCCTGGGAGACTGTATGAAGGGTCCTTCAGAATCCTTGCAAAGCTGCCGCCCAGCCACGGAACTTTTCCCAAAACCGATTATGTACAGGTGAGGGGTGGTTGACTCTTAAGGGGTTCTACACCCTAGACAACGCTAAGGCATTAAACCGAAGCACCGAACCTTAAACTCGAAGCCCTGAAGCCTAGGCCGTACTCAGCCCCTAAACCGAAGACCCTCAACATGGCATCCTTCAAACAAATCTTGAATCCTGGCCCGAAAACCTTATAAGCCCTAAACCCCAAAACATACACCCTAAACCCTAAA